>ML812721.1:78474-141381 GCA_009831015.1 Picea engelmannii
AAAATTGAAAAATTGGAAGCAAAATGCAATATGTTATATGAACTTGTCATGGGTCTAGACTATAAAAGCTATTTCAAGTGCTCAGTAATTTGAGAATAGAATAATGCAATTTAATAATTGATATGAGATGTCTTTATAATTACAACTGGAAACCAATAAATAGGTTTACTAGTGTAGTTTCACATGAAGGGGCATGTCTTTAGTAATAGTTTCTAAATTAAATTATTATATACTTTACTATTATTGATTGTTAATTTTATTTATTGTTTATGTACACAATATTATTTATTGTTTATGTACATAACATTGTCGCCATCGTTAAAAAGTTATTTGTTCTCGAAGCAGGGACAATGCAGGATATTCCTCACAATTTTTTTTTTGTCTTCCAAGATGCATCCTCTCCTAGAAGCTTCTTCCACTTAATAAGATATTCCTTGATTATTCGAGAACGTAGCTTCTTCTCTCATGTAATGATGATAGTTTCTAGCTTAAAAATGACTATTCCTTAGTCATCCAATATAGGGAGTATTGCCTATGTCGATTGATGTTGTCCCAACACCTTCTTGAGACAAGACACATGAAAAATGTTGTGGATACAACTCTTATCCAATAATTCTAATCCATATGTTACTTGACTGGTCTTCTTGATAACCTGGTATGGTTCGTAGAATTTGGGTGCCAACTTATTTTTCCCTCGTTTAGGAGGTAATTGTTTGTAAGGTTGGAGTCTTACAAATACCCAATGTCCAACTTCAAACCGTCTCTCTATTTTGTATTGGTTTGCTTGCTACCTCATACGGTTATGTGCAGTTGTTAAGTTATCTTTGAGTATTTTCACTGTCTTCTATGTTCTCTCTAATTGTTTTCTCACTTCTAGGATGTTCGTGTCAATTGCGTTTATATGTTTTTCTTTCTGATTAAAATTGATCCCTTGCTCTTTCTGTGTTCCCACTGTTGATACTAGTAAATACCACTGTAATTGGGTGAGACAACAACTTATGGCTTGTACGGATCAAGTTTAGTGAATTTTAGGTTATCACTAATATCATGATGTTGTACTTATTTTCCACATAAAATTATTTTAAAATGGCTAGGCAGTATTCGATACAAAATAGATGAATATGCACATAAGGGGTAGTGAAGGCGCGTTGCTATGTCATTTGCAAGGAGTTGTTTCAGATTTGTTTGATTAATTTTAGATACACCTCTCAACAAAATATCCTCCATATTTAACTTGAAGTCAAGCTCGTTTTGTCCATCTTCATGATACCACATATTGTAAATGATGATCTTTGTCCCATGGGGTTTCACATCATCAAACTGTTTCAACAATTCTTCTTCTGTTGACCCTTCTAGGAGAGATAAAATTTTGTTTTCCCAATCCTCATTTTCATGAAAAAACCTTTTTGGTTGTCCTTCTAAGATTTCATAATCCACCACTAGGAAGATATATTGGTTAGACCCCATCTCCCTCGTGAATTTAGTTGAAACAAGACCAATAATTTGAGTTGCAACACCGTTTCGGTTGGAAATAGTGAAAATGATAACATCATCTCCTAATTGCATTGTACTTGTCTTGAAACCATTTCCATATTTCCATAGGCCAAAGATTCTATGAAATGAAGATTTTTTTCGGGGATATTTGCCTGAAATCCAACAAGAAATTGTTGGACTCGTAGATTTAAGTGATTTTTTTGTAGAATTTGAGTGCCCTGAGAGTTTTTCAACATGTTGCATCCATTTCTGCATTCAGAAATGGATTTTGAACAACAAAAAATAATGATTCGTGTAAATTTATATCATCGGATTACGGCAAAAAAAGCCATTTCGTAAGACAACTAGCCAATACCTTTCCATATTTCCCATGTGTATAATTTTTCGAGGAGCAACCAAAAGAGACACATTGCCTCAGACAGTCTAGATCCATTCTGCCTTCATTGTCTTGAATTAATAATGTTGGACAATTATCACGTGGGTTAGTTATTTGGTCAATTGCAACAAATGTGGCTCCATTCTCTCTCTCATCCATTGCATAATCCAACAACTCCCATATAGCTCCCAGAGGCCATTGATGAGAGGTAGCATTAGTGTGAAGGTATGAGGAACTCACTAAAATAATATCCTCAACCAATTCTTCATCTTTAGTTGAAGATGGTGGTATATCAATGTTCCCATATTTCCAAAATTCACAATGCCCAGAGGGTGAAGGAATATCAGAGGACTCATAGGCATGTTCTACGATTTGGAGTGTTGGATCTAACTGGTTAGTTTCTCCAAGCCCCGCACGAGTATTGACTTGTAGGGTTGATGAATCCTCTTGTTGCTCGCTGAGATTTGAGGATATTTTTTCCAATAAATGAAGGTACTACTTCTTCTCTAACTTCCCTTGCATGGTCCAAACCAATGAAACCAATGCTCGTACAAGCCTAGGGTTTTTGCATGCATCATCTGAACTAGAAAGATCTATTATTATCAAGAACAACTTATCTAAACACTTTTCGGGGAAATCGACTAGGTTATTAATATTTTGGCCCATTTCCTAGGGGATTATTTCACCGTATTCCCTAATCAAAACTCCAGTCTCTATACAAAGAGCTACACATCCTCATTTCCAAAATTTTCCATTTCACTTCTAGAGATGAGGTTGTTCTTCCATAGACAGTCCCTTGCAAATTCAACATGCAATGATACCGTGTTACTATTATCTTTGGTGGGTGAGGTTACAGATAACCTAGAAAACATATTTACAAACCCATCTTGGTTCACATTAGTTTCCTCATTGGAATCACCATTTTCTTCATATTCCCAATTGGATTAAAATTCTTCTTCTTCTTCATATTCCCAATTGCATTCAAAGTATTCATCGTCTTCTTCATATTCCCAATTCAATTCAAATTCTTCATCTTATTCTTCATATTCCCAATTGGATTTAGAGTCTTCATCTTCTTCTTCATGTGGAATTTTTGTTTTTCCTCAATTTTTGGAGTAGGTTTGGGTTTGATGTTTTTCTCATATTTATACTTATCAAAAACGTTATCTATTGACCCATGTACACAATTAGTGAGTTCAATCTTTAATTCATGAAGCATGGTGATTATAACACTCGAATATGTATCCATGATAAGTAAAAAATAATTACGCAATGATACGTAAATTCTTTTTTAATGATTAAGTAAAATAAATTTTCACCTAGTGAGTTAATTTTTTTTATGGCTCGGTAACATATTTTTACGAAGTTGTTTTAACAAATACCATGGGCTCTTATACCAAATAGAGCATAAAAGTTATTTCACTTGCAATTTGAGAATAGAATAATATAATTTAATAATTGATATGAGATGCCTTTACAATTACAATCGAAAACCAATAAATAGATCTACTAATGTCGTTTCACATGAAGTGGCATGTCTTTAGTAATAGTTTCTAAATTAAATTATTATCTACTTTTCTATAATTGATTGTTAATATTATTTATTGTTTATGTGCATAACATTGCCGCCATCTTTAAAAAATGCGTTGTCCCAAAAGAAAGGACAATGTAGGATATTGTTGACAATTTTTTTTTCTCTTACAAGACGTGTCCTCTTCTAGAAGCTTCTTCCACTTAATAAGATATTCCTTGATTATTCGAGAACATAGTTTCTCATCCAAAGGATTTCCTACTAGGAGCTCCTACACTTTGGTTTCTCATCCAAAGGCTTCAATTGGGTCTATTCCAGCTGCAGTCAAGGACAAGAAATTTGTTTAACAATCTCCTAGAGATTTTGAAATGGGCAACGTTGAATTGGTACATCAACTCTAGGCAGACATCAAGCAAGAAGCTTTGCGCAGACATTTATTTTTGTAACTTCCAGTTTTTAATAAATGTTTTGCAAGATAGTTTTGTGATTATATCAGTTTATTAGGGTATGTAGACTAGTAGGAGTTTCTATCATACTTTAAGACCAACAAAACAAATTGGCTTACATGCATTAATTTTGTAATATTGAGACTTCTTGAAAGCTAGACCTCTAAAACGTATTTTTCGATTTGTATTATTACATAATCCAATGGGCCGCAACAATGTTCTAATACCAATTATAACCATTTCAAAAAAAAATTCAAGAAAAGAAAAAAGAGTTGAGAAGATTCTCAGCTAAGAGTTTAGAGGATTCTCGATCAATAATCTAGGTGGAGAATACTAACTTTCAGCCACAATCTTTCTCGAGATTTTTAAATCACCATGAGACAAAAACTATAGTTTGAGAAATTTAACACTTAGTCAATATTTTTTAATGCACCCAAACACTTCGCCGAGAAAGTTTTAACTCCATGTAAACCTAAGAAAATTCTCAATCAACACATTTTAATGTATTTCACCTAAGAATTCTAATTCTCATCTAAGTGATTATTTAACTCTCGGCTAAGATATGCTATTAACTATTTTGTCAACTAAATCAATGAAAATTATTTAGCCTCATCAAGCTTCATTTTAAAATATTCTATTCATCTTCATGTATTCACCCATTTATAATTAAAAAATATCTTTAATATCTTAATAAAATATAACAAATATTTATTTTTATTAAAAAAAAATTAATTTACTTTATTAAATATTTTTTAATTAATAGGCATTATCTCTCTGGATTATTTTTCTAATTTTGACAATATTCAATACCCCTTAATTACTCTCTAGAATATTTTAACCTTAATCTTTATCTTAGTGTAAAGAATTGCGAATCAAAATTTTACAACAATTTTTTTTTATTTTGGGTAATTTCTCTATCCTCTGAGTGGGGTGTCTTGATATAATCTTATGACTTTATCAACCTATTGAAATAGTCCTAGAAAATTGGAAATTAGCCTAGGCATAAAGCTAGCAAAGCTTGGAGGGAGGAGGAAGATCACCACATATGTTGGCCTCACAACCCTCAAAAATTGAGTAATCGTCATAGGAGAAAAACGATGTATCACTACAATTAAAGAGATACATAGCGTTGCATAACCAAGATGTACAATGTATTATTGTAACATTATAAATTATTGTTATGCATGGGTGATTTTGCAATTTTTTTTTCCAACTGGAAAATTCCTCAATTATATTCAGATATAATATGTTTTCATAGACGAGATAAGTTACAAATCCCTGCTATGTGTAGTCAGCTGCAGTAAAAAGTAACGATGACAGATTTTTACTAACTGTTGCTAACTGTTTTATAGATTTATAAAAATAAAAGTTTATTGTTCTTTTTCCAAAGTGTATGACAAATGACTTTCTGAAATTTTTAAAGAAAAAAAGAACCNGGGGGGGGGCTCATTGCCTTTAATCGATAAACAACAGTTTAGGATTCCCATTTTTTTCTGTAGCACCCTCTTTGAAAGTTGATCTGCTGACTTGTTGTGCTCACGATAAATATGGTTGTAGATGAGATTTATGAAGGTGGTTTGCAACATTCTAATTCTATCCTTCCAGGCTGTAAGTGAGATAGCTTGGAGGTCTGCCCTGTTGTTCAACCATTCTATAATTATTTTGGAGTCCCCAAGCACCTGTGGAGTGTCTAAATGGAGTCTAGAGGCCAAAAATAAGGTGGCCCGGGCACCCAAAAGCTCAGCCCTGGTGTTAGTTTCTAGGCCACATTTTAAAGTCCATTTATAGAGAGTGTTTTGCGTGGTTTTGATCAACCCTCTAGCGCCACTCTGAGTGCCATCCGAGAGTGCTACTCCATCAAACTAACCTATATTGGAGTCAATTAAAACAAGTTCCTTCTGAAAATGTTGTAGTGGTGGTTTGTGGACAAGAGTAGCATTCCAAGTGTTGTAAATTCTCAACGCTTTGTAAGCAACTACACTAATGGAGGGAGTCCCATTTTCAAAAATCGATTTGCTTCTTTCCTACCATGTTGTCCAGCAAATGAGGGAAGGGAGATGTGATTGTTTGTATTCCTTTTGTGCCCAGGTATCAAGACAGTTTGGGAGCGAGTTGTCATTCCAAGTAGTGTGTATATTTAAAGTCAAGACTACTTTTTCCCATACTTGTCTCGTGAATTCACACTTGATAAAAAGGTGATTCTGCAAACTTTGTAGTGAATTTATACACAAGTTTATTTTTTGGGTTTTTGACACTAGTTTAAAGTGGTAAGCTTCGTTAAAGTAATTTAAATGATTTAATGATTTTCCAAGATTTTTTTTTTTTAAATTACAATTTATTTTTATGAATATGTTTTTATTTTATAAACATTGAAATTCATTTTTTGAAAATTTCACAAAAAAATAATATATATATATATATATATATATATATATATATATATATATATATATATATATATATATATATATTATTTGTTTTTAATTAAAAAATGAAAATTGAGGATAATGATTATTGTGTTTTAAAGATCAAATTTGATTTAGTGAACCCTAAAAAATATTGAAATTAATTAATATATTTTAACATGTTATGATTAAAAAAATTGGAAAGAAGCTTTATAAGTTTTCATTGATTTTTGTATCAAATTTTGTAGTTCTATAAAATGTAGGTAAGGTAATCTAGAAGAAAGTGTTTTATCTCACATTTTTATTCTTTCCTCCCACTATATATTCCAATTACTATTTTTACTATAGTTCATTGTTGACCATTCATTAGTTTATCTTTGATTAAAAATAATTTTTTTTGTTGTCCAACATTGTACATATGCTTAACAAAATAATCATTTTTCCATAATGTTTAAATTATTTTTGTGAACATATGATTGGCTGACCAATTCAATGTCTTTTGGCAGAGTTCTAATCGAATGTGATTTTTCAATCTTAGGTTGTACCTAAGTTTTGAGCTTTAATCACCGAACATGCACACAATGCAGTTTTTTTCCAAACATTGATAGCCTAAGTTTTGAGTTTTAATCTTAGATAACCACGGCATCTATTCATTGAGGTCATTAAATTCATGTCATTGTAATAAATACAAGTGATGCCATATATTGGAGATGAAGTGCAATGCTACGTATTTGTTTTTGAACAATCTTGTAACCAAATTTGTAACATAATATTTGTTATCTTTGACAATTTAGTCTAGTTTGATGTCCTTTCTTTCCTAACCTCTTTTTTCCATCTCCACTTCCGTTATTTCCTAATGTATTTTAGGAGTTTCCTCATATGTATATACCCCATTCTGGTAGACCATCCATGAACAAAGTTCCATGGTTGCTTTCTCCCACTCGAACAGATCTCTTTAACAATAATGTAGACCTCGGATTCAATCTCAGGTACCATGAGGTGGCTGGAGTTGGATGCATGCATAGTGAATGCAAATTCAGAGTTTAACCATTTACATGACATATACGTGTATACTGTGTGAGGTGGATTACTCAACTTTTTCAGATGAGCCGAGTTTTGGCCCTTTTTTAAGCACTAATTACATTGCAACTATTTTGATTGTAAATTCATGGTCATGATAATTATATGCTTTAATTTCAAATTCTTGGACATGGTAACCATATACATTAAAGGTTTTATCTCAATTGTTTGTAAATTCAAATATCATATCATGGTCTGAAAATTTATCATGGACCTCTTTCTTGGTTATTAAATTTTTCGTTTATTAGTAATTCGAATAATCAATAGTTTTTCGTTTTCCTTCAAGTTCATCAAAATAGATTTTAGAATTTGAAATCAATTATTATGTTGGAGATTATGTGAGAAATAGAAACATGAACGTAAACACACACACACTCCATACATAATATGAAAAAATTAACAATTACAAAATTAAAACGGAGTAGAAAAATATTACTAATTACAAAATCTACACAAAATAGACTAAGTCACAATGAATATTAATAAAATAGAATAGACATAAAGTTAAATGAATATTGTATAAAACCAAAGTAATGGCATCGAATTCAAATATCATCCTATTTTAGAACAGGAGGAAATAATTGTATGGTCTTTATTCATATGGTTATGAATAAAGTTACAATATCAAATTTATCCAGTGATTATCTAATCATGTCAAAGTGTTAAAAAATTAATTGAGTTTATATTTATATTTAAGCACATAAACTCTTCATTGTATAGTAATATGTTAACCTTTGTAAATATTATGTTTATTAATTATGTGTGATGATCCGCATAAGAAAAATCTGCATGCTCATGGATTTTTAAGTTGTTGGCACTTAAAATTCATTAATTTTATATTTCTTTTACATAATTTTTATAAATAATTTAGCATAGAACATTCTAATTCGTTAAGTTGCCTATGCAGACATATTTTTTTATTTAACACATCTCCTTTCAATTTTATTGAAGATTTGTTTTATAGAATAAATTGTGATTGGTTGGCGATTTATTTCAAAGAATTTTGTTGTCTTATATTATATTATAACAAGAGAGTGTCATTATTTGTTGGTTTTAATATAATTTGTGTTGCTATTATGAATATATTTTAAGTAAGGTTGATAAGTAATGCCACACCACTTCACCCGCAACACTAGTTTTAAGAACATAGGCTAATGCAATTTTGGTATTGGTATAAGCATCTTCAAGATACTGGCATGCAATGTTGTAACTCAAACTTATGCATGAATTCAAATATATGCACCAAAAACTTTTTGGCAGGGACATCGCCATTGTAGTGCCACTTATTTTAACGATAATATTTTTCTTTTTTAAGTTGCTTACAATAAAAAGATAAATTTTATCTTAAACTTAGGGTTTATCATGTATTTATAGTACTTTCACTTTATCTTACTTTCAATTCTTCATAACACCACAATTTTTCTTTAAATGATAGAAATTTTAATAGTATTGATATTTTGACAACATAACCTCCTCATTTATTCCCCAATGGTTAAGTTAAGAATTTCTATATTTAGTCATCATCTGAGTTTTGAGTGACTTTTGTTAACATTTGAAGCATTTTTATGAAGCTTCTCATTCTTCATATTGATTAGTTTGTGCTTGTACATTACTTTCAATGGATGGAAGCCAACCTCCAAAGATTGGAGAGGTTGTATAGGTTTTAACTTTAGAATTTTTAATTATAAAATACTTGTGGATTTGCTCAATTTTTTTTTGTTAAAACCCCAAACTTCAATTTATATAAGATCACCAAAATAACAATTGTATCAAAGATGATTTCATTTTTTCGTATAACCAAATATATGCTTTTTATAGTTGTTCTCAAGACCATAATAGACTTGCCAACCTCCATTAATCCTTCTTTCCACAATATTATTAATGTAAATATGAAAAACAAGAATACAATTTTTAAAAATATTTGGAAAGTATATTTTTTATCATATTCATATAAAAAATACATAAAATATAGTGCAAGGAGTTTTCTCAATTGGTTGTTATTATTTTTGCTAGGGGTTTGGCTAGTTCCATATCATTAGGTAACCTATATGAATCCCTCTGGGTGAAGTGCACTAGTATACAACAACAAGTTTACTAAGAATGTCATAAATGTGGAAAATCAACCCTAAGATTTTTTTTCAAGGTTTTCCTTGGAAAAATGGTACGTAAAATAATTATTTAAAATTTATCAATCACAAAATATTTCAAAATCTATAAAATGAATAAATCAAATTGTTTAGCATTCAATCTATTAATTTTACTTTAAGGACAATAAACATGTTTATATATTATAAAGTAAAAATCATTTTGTTTTGTTTTTAAAGGTGTACATACTCTACCATCCTCCAAATTTCAACATATGATCTACAAAGAAAAAACATATTATTACATCAATTCAAATTCTAAAAGCTCAATAATAATAATAATAATAATAATAATGTGATATAAAATGATCTGAAACGATATTTTCATTAAACAATTTTCCACCAAGTTTTCTATAATATATATATATTTTAATTCACATAAATACTTTGGTTATTGTTGAAATAAATTACTTTGCTCATATGATAAATACTAAGAAAAATTGGTTTTAAAGAAAATTGAAAACAATGTTTTTTTTGTAAATAAAAATATATATATTAACTTGCCATAGCAGAAAAATTAAGTGTCCAAATAATACATGATAGCTAGCCAGTTGTTCTGCCACCGTGGTGGAAACCAGAACACATGGATGTGACAACTATTCACTGTTCCAAAGCTTAAGGAAAAAGTGACAACTGTCAACATACAAACAAGGGGACTTGCCACATGTTCTGTCACTATCGTGGAAATCAAAACAAGCGGTGGACTGAGTGCCTCGACCGCCTATCAGACATGAACCTATTGAACCTGAACTAGAGACTAGTGTACGCAAAATTTGCAAAAATTTAGCCATTAAACTAGAGAAAAAAACCTATGAGAGTGTTATGCATGCGGCGAGCTCGGGCGTCCATCTTGACAGAGTCTAAAGGTGAAGGGCTCGCAGCACATCGGGCAACAACTCTTCTCAGGCTCGCTTGACAGGGAATCATACAGGGCATCCAGACGTTTGCTGAAGAGACTCTCACGGTGTTGCTACTCGGCCAGATCCATTCTCATTTCAAAGATAAAGACCAGGTGGTATTTCGTGAGTGTGTGGGGTTCTGGAGCTAGGTGACTATGGTCCTCTTGAGCTTGGTTTTCTTCCAAAGGGGCAGCAACTGAGTCATAGGCAGCAACAGATTAAGTGACGAGGTATTCTTCCATGGAGGCAGCGGAGTTGTGCCCCAAGTGGTATTCTAGAGGTAAGGCTTCTTAAAATTGAAAATAATGTTAAACAAGAAACTCCAAAAAATAAAAATGTTAACTTATTGTGATGAAGTTGGTTCATAATAAGGTGGAGGTGTGTGAGGGTTGTTTCTTGGGATGTTTGCTTTCTCAGCTAAAAGTTGAAAATTGGACATGGCTAATTGTCTTAATAATTTTTATGACACAAAAACTCTTAGTCGAGAGTTTAGAATATTCTTGACAGAGAGTTTAGGAGATTCTCAATCAAGAATTTAGGTGGAGAATTCTAACTTTAAATTGAGAATCTTTCACAAGAGTTTTAAATCATGGTCATACAAAAACTATAGTTAGATAAATTTAACTATTGGTTGAGAGTAAATTTTAATCCACCCAAGCTCTTGGTTGAGAAATTTTTAACCCCATACAAATCCAAGCAAACTCTCAATTAAGACATTTTAAAACATTTTAACTAAAAATTTTGACTCTCATCCAAGAGATTATTTATCTCCCCATCAAAATATTTCATTTACTATTTTTTTTACTCAAACATTAAAAATTACTATTCTCACTAAGCCCCTTTCCAAAAAAATGTTATCCATTTTCACGTTTTCACCCATTCAAAATTAAGAAGTATCTCCAAGATCTTAGTAAACTAAAAAATATTTATTTGTGTAATCTCTCATTCTAAAAGGAACTTTTCATAAAACACTACTCTATTCAATATTAACCATTATCTTTCTAGAATATTTTTATTCATAAGTCTTTTTGGAAATATTTAATACTAATTAATTTATTCAATATTAACCATTATCATTATTTTTCTAAAATATTTTTATTTCATAAGTTTTTTGGAAATATTTAATACTTAATACTACTAATTAATTAATAATAAGTTTTTTGAAAATATTTAATACTTAATACTAATTAATTAATAGACATAATTTTCTGTAGAATAAATTTTTTAATTTCAACCTTCTATCTTTATCTATATCTCATTGTTAAGAATTTCAAATCAAAATAATCTAGTTGGGTATTTGTCACCTATTAGCTTCTTTATTTTGGGTAATTTCTTTATACTACGAGTGAGACTCTTACTATATTTGTATGACTTTATCAACTTAATGAAAGTTCCGTTGTGATCTAGTCGCATCTTGAAGTGGTTTGTGTGACAATAATTTAAGTTTAAATAGTGACCACATGCTCCTTTCTTGCCTAGAATTTGTAAGTCCAATTTATTTTACCTTGGCTATTATTAATTGGCTTATTAGTTCAGTTGGTTAGACTATTATTAATTGGCTTATTAGTTCAGTTGGTTAGAGTGTTATGTTAATAATGCGAAGGTTGCAGGTTTATGACCTACATAGGTCATTTATCATTTACCAAGTAACTAAGTTTTAGGTCATTTATCATTTATCAAGTAACCAAGTTTTAGGGGTGAAAGGTGTTGGAAATTGTGTTGTTATTAATGTCAAAGGATGGTATTGATATCACAGGCAGGGGAAGACTGACCGTTGCCAATGATAAGGGGAAATTATGTCTCTATGAGATTATAAGCTTATGCATATTTAATTGTCATTGATGACATTGTTGATGTGTTATGTTGATGGGTGACTCCTTGAGAAAATGAAGGCAGGTAGACTATGAACAACAACAAAAATGACCCTGCAAATGACAGGTCCAAGGATCGAACCAAAACTAGTTACATAAATCCATGGATGGACAGAGGAAGCATCTAGACTGCTACAACCAAAGAGGAGATCAAGAAGCCTCCTGCATGGCTTTGTGTGAATGAAGACAAGGGGAACGACAACGTCATAACAATAAGATGATTGCGCGTGAACATGCAGGTGTTATCGGACTAATCGGTAGGTGCAGACACTAACAGATCTCCTTAGATCCACCTGGATCTAAAACAAAACAGGACAGGACATGACTCTTTCCCTAAGTTATGACCATTGAGTTAACTAGTAGGGAGGAACAAGTAACATACCTTTGTATCGCTTCCTAGGGTCTATGTTGCTCCCGCTTCGCTCCGGTGCTCTCGTGAGGTCAAGACCAAGACAACACAAACCAACCAAAGTGAAGATAGCAAAATATATTCAACTGTCAACTTATGTGTATGATCAAGGAATTACACAATAAAGTAAGAATGACTTTATGGGAAAAGGACATGCCACTGTATCATATTAATCGAAAGTAGAAGATACAACATGATCGCCTTGATGTCGCAAGCTTCCTTTCGGTGGCTCTTGGCTCCAACACACACACTTACTCGATCTTTGTATGAAGAAGATCAAATCCCTCTTGATAGACTTGCTAGAGTCTCCAAGCTCCTGTTCAAGCTAAGTCCTTCACACAATTCTTTCACCAATTCTCCAATGAATCTTGCTTAACCTTTTCCATGAGAATTCCATCAATATATAGGAGAGAATGAGATGGTTACTTGGATAAGAATGATCCCACAATATCAGGGAAACCAGTAAAAGGATAACCATTCGAATGCCAACCCATTCTTCTAGAAGATTCCCTTCTAGAACCATCGAGACTTCATCTTTTTCCAAGCTTTAGAACAAGTTCGCACCCTAGCTATGTAGCACAGTGAGAGAAGTTCGCACCCTAGCTTAAGGAAGCCTGCGAGAATGGGTCATTCTCGCACCCTAGGTCATGGCCACCAATCATACACTGTGGATCCATGTCATCAAAATATAGCATAGCCACCAGGAATACATTGTGGATCTATGCGAGAAAATTCAAATTAAGACGACATAGCCACGAGACATACAAAGTGGATCTATGTGTCGCAAATTATACATATTCCATCGCAACCTGGACAAAGAGATGATATCCAGAGTCTTCAATCTCGTCACCCAAAAGTACGAATCTAACCATGTGATTACATGTGTTGAAGTCGAACATGGTAGAAACCACTTGATTATCAGTCATTGATGAAACCGTTAACAAGTCTGAGGGGAATCACCATTAATGTCAATGACTCCCAAGGTACTCTAGTACAATCCTTCGAATGTGAATGAATGAGTTGAGGTCGAACATCCGACGAAATCTTTCGATCAAGGGTCAATGATGTAAACCCACTGTCAAAAGCAAGGAAACCTGCCATTGAGGCATGCAAGTTCCAAGGTACCAAAGAATTTCTAAGTCTTGTTTCTGGATAATGAGTTGAAGTCGACAGAACAAAAATCGTCACATGAGGGCCTTAATGTATCCCCCATCAATGACACGAAATGAGTAACAGATTTTGAAGGTGAAACAGAGTATGATGTAAGTTGGACTGGACACAAGGAAGGCCGACACGAAGAGAATGGACAACTGCAGATGGCCGACTCAATAAAGGTTTTAGATGAACTTCTCTTGAACATATGAATGACAGGACCAATGATTTGGAAGCATTGACTCAGAGACAACATAGGGTATGACCTTGTAGCAAATCGAATGAGAGACAAATGGATTTCCCAAACCGGCTTCAAATATAATGAATAGGGGGTGTCATGTTCAAGAGCGACACTTACTTCCAATCAATATGAAGATGAGAACATATCCCTTTCCCAAATTTTCCCCCACCATTTCTAGCGAGTACCTCTTTATTTTTACGCAAGCTTGAGGAGGATAACATATGCTTGTTGATATAAGCTTATCCTTCGGATAAGTCCCTCGGAGTATTTTTAACGAACCCTAGGAAGGAGTGGTTCGGTCCCATTACGGGTCTGTTGATGTTTGTTTAACGAGTCCAAAGATAGAAAACTCGAAGGTTTTTCATGATTATAGAGTCTGGAAAAACACTTAAAAGAGAACTCTCTCGGTTCCTTTTTCGTAAAATAGTCTGATGACACCGAAAAAGAGATAAATTATCGCCCAACAGACGTTTTCTTCAAATACTTTATCGAGCGTGAAAATAGCAAGGTCGCTCAGCTATCTTTTCATGTTTAGAGAGTCTGAAAAGAGCTTAAAGAGGACTCTAGGGGGGTTCCTTTTTTGTATAACCTTGTTGAGCCTGAAAAAGTGATAAAAGTATGCTCGATCGCGTTCTCATGTATTTTCGAGCGTGAGAATGGACAAAGACCAAGCTCGAGGTTTTATACAAAAGCCATAAAAAACAATCAAAACATGCGATGAAGAAGAAAAAATATGTTCGCATCCCTGTATATGAACATCGAAGTCGTTACGCCTGCAAAAGTTACACTCAAAAGGGCATTAGGGATTAGGTTTTAATAAATAAATAATTATAAAAATTCAATAACATGGTAAAAGTAAATATAAAGAAGTAAAAACTCTTTTTACCATATCATATTAACTTTACCACTATTTGAGCCCAAAAACCCCTATTTTACCCTTGAAATTCGACGTCAGATTACGAGAGTTACGAGCATCCATTCGATGAACCGTCAGCGACAGTGAGGTAGGCTCTTTGTCCTCTACTTTTTCATGGTTTAATTTTTCATTTTCATTGGCAAAAACTATCATTTTGAGTTTTTTTTGGGGGTTATTATGGTGCTCAACCATTCTCACAGGTGAGCTACACGGGACCTGCGAGAATGGGTCATTCTCGCAGGTGAGCCCAAAGGTGCCTACGAGAACCTCACACTGTGCCTAAAGGGAACCTGCGAGAACCGCAAAGTGTAAAAGTTTTTTAAAAAATTGCTCAATGAAAATATACCAATTTGTAAATAGAGTTATTAATCTTCTTCTTGTGCTTGTTATGCAGGTATTTGGCCATCAAAATGGTTCTAGAATGGCGTGGAAGGGAGCGCAAAGAAGATAATGCCATTGCCGGAAATCATCCGCCCACCATTGCCGCGTTATGAAACTGTAGTCTTCTGAAGTACTTTCGTATTCCGGGCATGAGGACCCAAGTCAGGTTATTAGAGTACCTTGTGCATATGTGGGATCCCGATCAACAAGTATTCCATGTAGGGGTCCACACATTGTCCTTGGATATCGGGGACATTTACTTCTTGACAGGACTGTCACGGCATGGGTACCACGTGAACCTGACTGGTGGCAGAGGTGGTGGGCTACCCATGAGTGAGTACTGTTAAGATGGTGTCAGCTCATGGCCCGTCACGTAGCGGGACCAATTATCAAATATGATGATACCTTCTTCGACTGGTTGCGACCACAGATGTTGATGGTCGACGAGTATGCTTATGCCGGGTTGGATTTCCGAGGAGATCCGGACTTAGTCCTGCCCGAGGGTGCTTAGTGGGGGGAACTTGGTAAGAAGTACACATTTTTTTCTTTTTTAAATGTTTTTGTGAATTTTATCATATGCAAATGTTTTTTATATGTTCGTCCAAAGACTAAATACAAAATTCGTTTTTAATGACACAGATGTGGGACCTTACCGACCTCCTGGTACTTCTCCTATTCAGCGACGAGGAGAGGTAGCGCCAGTGCCACGATGGGACACCGAGGATTATGAAGTGGTGGAACAAAACCTAGAGGGTTTGACAACAGATATTCCAGACATGCCTCTTGGAGAGGTTCCACGACGTTATCAGCGTCATACAGTAGGAGTGTCAGAGTCCATTGGTCGATTGCTCCGTAGGGTTGCCCGAGCAGTCATGTGTTACCGTGAACGCCATCCATGACGTCACTTTGTAGAAGCTATGAGCTTCAGATTTTGACATTTTGGTCCTCGGACATAACTTTTTGTAAAAAACTATTTTGATCGTTATATATACATACGGCTTCTACCGGTTTATCTTGTGTTGTGTGAAAATTGATGTGATTGATTTATAAATGATCCAAATGTCTGTCTAATACATAGTTAGCCAATGCATCAGTTAATGTATTTAGACATCTAGGAATATGTTGATATTCAATATAATCAAAATAATGTTCCAAGAGGCGAATTCGCAAATACACCCGTAACAAAGTAGGACTTCAAATAGTATAGAAATTACTTAACTGTAGTACTACAAGCTGCGAATCGAGTCGCACAACCAAATGACGGATTCCGAGCGAGATAACATCAATCAACAATTCGATAACGACACTATACTCTGCAATATTGTTGGTCACACATCCGAGACACACACCTCGTAAGGAGACAAGTTCGTTTGTAGGGGCGTAAATTGCCCATGCAGCAGAAACAAGGTTCTGAGTACTACGGCTAGTGCCATCAACGAAGCCAATGTAGGGTAGCGAAGACTCCGACATATGGAAATCAAACACAACGTCACATAAGGGCAGAGACGAGATAACGACAAAAGCAATCTATAGTAACACACAAGAAGTATGATACAATAAAAATACAAGTACTCATGCATAGAAGATTTTATGCATAGTACTTCTTCAAGTACAACCCATTCCTGGGTTCACTCAAAGGGATACCATCGTAATATACTAACTCATAAGCCCCTTTTTCCAACACTCGTCTAACGATATAAGGACCTCGCCACATGGCTTCGAATTTTCCAGCTCCTAGCATATCTCGATCTTGTTCATAGAGGAGAACGAGATCTCCTTCAGAGAAAACGCGAGGCTTGACATATTTGTCGTATTGGGCCTTGACACGTTTTTTCTGAGCTTCAATGACTAGGGTAGCATCGCGTCGAGTTTCGTCTAATCACATAAGATACAATAGACGTTCTTCCTCAGCATAAGTGTTTGGTAGGAGTTCAACAACTAGTTTTAAAGAGGGTATCTCGCATTCAATCGGGAGAATGGCTTCCAAACCATAGACTAACCGGAAAGGTGTAAACCCAATAGCGGACTTGACGGATGTTCGGTAAGCCCACAATGCTGAAAACAACATTATGTGCCAACTTGTTTTGTGAATCCCTATCATTCGTCGGAGCATAGTTATGAGAACTTTGTTAATTGCTTCGACCTGGTCGTTGGCTTGTGGGTAATAGGGCGTTGAGTTTTCATGGCGAAGATCCAACTTTTCAGTAAGTTCAGACATCATGAAGTTTCTAAAGTGGCTACCGTGATCAGTGACGATAGCCCGGGGAACACCAAAATGGGCTATGATGTGATTAAAAATGAATAATGTTGCGGTCTTTCCAGTGTTGTCAAATGTCGGCATCGCCTCGACCCATTTCGTAAAGTAATCGACGGCTACAATAATGTATCCATGCCCCCCGGCCGAGTGAGGGTGACATGTCATGAAATCGATGCCCCATTTCGAAAAGGGACCAACGGAGACCACAGGGTGAAGAGGAGCGGGATGTGACCGTATCTTGTTATTATAGGTCTGGAAAGCATGGCATTTTTGAACGGTGATTATGCAGTCGTTAAATAAAGAAGGCCAAAAATACCCTTCATGTAAGATCTTATGGGCAGTAGCATACCTAGACATATGACCACCACAGGCTCCAGAATGGCAGTCATTCAGAGCTTTCTCGGCTTCGTCGAATGTGAGGCAGCGTCGAAAAACAGAGTCAATCCCCCGACGATAAAGAGTATCCCCCATGATAATATAGTGACGGGCTTGGTAGCGTATTCGACGTCGAACAGCACTAGACAAAGTTGGCCGGAAAGTCTAGGTTTGGAGATATATGATGATATCGCCATACCAAAGATCATTGGTGCTGATGAGGAAAAGGGATTCATTGGGTAATGAATCAGATGCTACATTTTTTGTTTCAGAATAGGGAAAGTCGCATATCAACTCAGCAAACACTAAGGACTTCTTGGACTTTGCGCGTTCGAATTCCAAGTCAGACTCCTGGAGTATCACAATCCATTTGGAGTATTTTCCCCCTAGCAATTGACGTGTGAGAATGTGTTGCATAGGGTTGCAATTAGAAATCACTGTAGTCTTGCGTGAGAGGATATAGTGTCGGAAGCGTTGGACGGCTTGGACGGAAGCCAAGGCCAATTTTTCGACATGTAAATACTTGATTTCGGTAGGCATTAGACTTCGACTCAAGTAGTAGATAACATGTTCGTCGTTAGCATCATCCTCTTGGATGAGAACCATACCAATGGTGTAATCTGAGGCAGCAAGGTAGAGGAAATAATCACGACTGTAATCGGGTGGAAAGAGAATCAGAGCACGCGTGAGGGACAATTTCAAAGCTTCAAAAGCATTGTTAGCGATGGTATCCCATACGAACTCAAACCCCTTTTTTAGCAGCCGCGTAAATCCACGAGTTATCTCGGCGTAATTTGGGATAAAACGACGAAGAAAGTTTGCTTTCCCCTGCAAACTTTGTAATTGGCAAAGGGTAGAAGGAGGAGGGAGATTAAGGATTGCCTCAACCTTTAAAGGATCCACCCTGATCCCTTGACGCGAAACAATAAAACCTAGAAGTCGGACGGATTCCACGCAGAAAACGCACTTATAAGGATTCAAACGTATATGGTAGAACCGACAGCAGATGAAAATGGCTCGGAGGTGGGTTGGATGATCGACTCGGCGCATTGAGTGAGCAGGTAAATCATCCAGATATGGTTGAACAATGTTCTTGAATCATGGAAAGCATAAGACATAGCGCGTTGAAAAGTGGCACCAGAGTTCTTGAGACCGAAAGGGAGTTTCCGATAGGCAAAAGTACCCCAAGGGCAAATAAAAGCAGTCTTATGTTGATCCTCGGGAACAATGTTGATTTGATTATACCCGAAGAAACCGTCCATAAGAGAGAAGATTTCACTTCTGGTGCAATCATCGACAATCTGATCGACGAAGGGGGTAGGAAAGTTGTCTTTGGGACAAGCTTTATTGATATCCCTATAATCAACGCATACACAAATTGTGCCTTGTTTCTTGTCGATCGGGACAAGATTGGAAACCCAGTCAGTGAGAGCCACCGGGTAAATAAAGTCGGCTTTAAGAAGTTTCTCGACTTCAAGCTTGATAGCAACCGCTTTACGTGGGTGAACGGGACGAAGGTGTTGTCGAACGAGTTTAGCGTCGGGGTATGTCTTGATCCCATGTATCACAATGTCGGGGTCGATACCCAGCATTTCTTCGTAGCTCCAGGTGAAGATGTCACAAAACTCTTTGAAAAGGGATGTGTAGGTGACGATTTCGTCAGAAGAACACGAAGCTCCGATATGGACATTTTCGACAATTCCAAGTTTGATAGATATGTCGAGGGGAATAGTGGGCGAGATATTTCTTAAGTTCCCTTTGGAAAACACATCGTGTGTGGACTCGGGAACGGTTGAGATGACAACAATGGTCGACGGGGTCGAGACCCATTGGTAGTTCTCAATGGTATGTTGCTCCAGGAAGAGGATGGAACGATGATGTCCATTGTCCCAAGGGGTGTCCTCCATAACAGACATGATCATCTCATCTATGGGAAAAATGACACAGAAAGGATCTGGAGATAACTCACCAAGAGAGGGGGTAGAAGGGGTTGTCGATTGAATGGCCTGATAGGCGGATTCGACTGGACTTAACGGCATTTCATCGTCGTAACAAAGATGATCTCCAGGGTCAGGTACTATCCATGGGTCGTGAGATGCAGGAATGTTGTGAATCGAGGTGGAGATCATGTTGATTGAAGCAACGGATGAGCGTGGAACATCGGGTGGTGGAATGGGGAAAGTACCCATTAACGAAGAATCTTTCAGAAGGCCTACACCGACGTTCTCATAACCCGATGGGGTTTTAGCGATGAACGATACATTGCCAGTACGGGTATCGGAATTAAAGAAGGCTAATTGGTCGACGGTGACGACCTTTCCTTGATGTGGGAAATGTACCACACGAAAAAGGGTCGACACAACTGTGCGCACGGAATCGATCCAGTTGCGGCCAAGCAGAAGATTGTAATCAAGGGGAGCGTCAAAGACTTCCACTTCGACTAGGACCATTTTTCCTTCTAACGTGATGGGAAATGAAGGAAGGACACCGTAGGGCTTAAAACCGGAGCCATTGAAGACTTTAAAAGTGTTCTGGGATTTGTTCAAAGAGGGAGAGCCAATGGCTTTCCAGCAAGTAAGAGACATAACACACGTCGAGGCACCCTTGTCGATAACGGTTCGACAAATGTTCTTGTTAGAGACAATCACTTGGATCTGGAACGCGAGTTGAGGGGGTAACCTTGGAATGTGATCTTCCAAGTAAAAAATTATTAAATTCGTATCCGTCGGATCGATTCCATCGATAGCTTTCAACAGTGCCTTCTGTTGTGCAGGACAACTTTGAAGGACTTCGAGGGCTGACATCGCAGAAGGTGCTTGGGCCAGATCTTCAACAATTTTGTGGTTCTGGGTAGCACGAGCATGAGGATTGAAAGCCGATTTCCGAACGACGCCCTTTGGGGGGGGTCGAAGAACTATGTCGAGGCTCGGTCGTTCGAGATGAAGAGGACCGTTGGTAGGTGGAGTCGCAGGAGAGAGTTGTACCAAGGAAGGAGGTAGGTCATCAACCTTCTCTTTAGAGGGAGAATAATCTTTGGCTCGAGTGGTGAGTGCAATGTCATTCTACTTTGAATCGCCAGTACACATCAATACATAGGATGTAGTAGAAGATGAGGGTTGGTCATGAATGACCAACTGAGCCTGTTGTTGAGACGAGAAGGGTTGTGACAAAACAGTCGGAGCAGGTGGTTTTGGAGCTCCTTGAAGGAACTTAGTGACCTCGGCGCATCGTGGACAATCCTTCGTATAGTGATCATTGCCACAGATAAGACAAGGGTATCGAGGTTTGCGCTTATCCCGATCGTCAACAGGTGTAGTTTTGGTTCGCTCTGCTTGAGAAGTATTTTTCTCCTCCTTATTCTTACCCCTTCCTTTTTTGGATTTGTTTTTACCGGTTGGGGTAGATTGAACTGCATTTACCTCAGAAGTCTTGTCGGTTGGAGGGGCAGGAGACGGAGTATTTTGAACATTAGAAGAAGTAGGTTTGGGGTTGGTGCTTGAGGCGAAATGTGGTTGGGCCTGGAAAGTGTCAATCACACCGTCGGCTGCATGCGAAGCAGCTGGAGTAGTTGAAGTGGTGGAAGTGGAAGGAAGAGGTAAGTCACGTAGTAAATCGTAAAGGGTACCCATTTGTGAGTAAACGAGGTCAAGGTATTGAGCATGACTTATTACCTGCTCTTCCGTGACTACTCCACCCATAGCGATGTCACGACCGATGTCATTCACAAATGATTTGGTGAACCACTCTGCCAGCAACTGATCGGGGAGCTCGAGTTTAATGAGATGTCGTCTCCATCGCCACTCATTAATGTGATCAGATATATGAGTGGTTTTTTTTTGTTTGAAAGAACTCAAAATATCGGTCTTCGTTTCATAACGAATCGGTAACTGGTAGTGTGTGAGGAAATCCATAGCTAGGGTATTGAAGTCAGCGAATAAACCTCGTGGTAATTCTATATACCACTTCACAGCAGAACCTGTGAGGGTTCGTTGAAAAAGACGTAAATGAATAGAGTCATCCATCAACGAGTTGGATGAACACCAGAGGTGAAAAGTCATGACGTGATTGTTCGGGTCCTCTCCCGCTTTCCCGTCGAATTTAGGGATATCCGATGGTAGCTTGGCTGGTATAGCAGGCCATTGAGGAGAGTGACGAATTGGATCATTTAAAATCCTTGACAAATACAGAAGATCCAAAGTGGCCAAGAAGGGTAACTGTCGATTCACCTGCGGGTACTGGTGGATTTGGGGAGGAAGCCACGTCGGCAAACCAGTAGGACCATAAGCAGTCTGCATATAATGTGAAGACCCAGACAAATTCGGTGGTGGTTGTAGAGGATAGTAGCTCATGGGATTGTATCCTTGAACAGGGATGTGAGTTTGAGAATTCGAGCCCCAAATGGGATTGAACGTACCTGGATATGGTTGGCCTATACTAGGGGGTATCATAGATGCAGTCGAAAACTGTTGCCCCCCAGTCGATTGAGGAGGATGTTGTATCAACTGATTCCCATACTGGGCCAAGGACGGAGGTATGTTTTGTCCATAAGGTGGGGTTCGTCCTCCTATCGAAGGTGGTGTTCCAATTGGGGGAAGCGTTCCAATTGGGGGTTGTGTTCCAATTGGGATGTGCGTTCCAATAGGAATTTGCCCGCTGAGAGGGGGTTGAGTCATACCACCTTGGTGAAATTGTCCACTTACGGGAATCTGGTAATTTGGTGTGAATGACGAAATAGTGCCACTAGGATTAAGACTGTAAGTGGAGAACGAGAAAGGTCCTCCAAAAGGAAATTGAGGGAGTGTCGGAATAAAACCGGGAAGAGAGTGCCCAGAAGAAGAGGGACCACCAGGAGAGTCATATGGGGTTTGTGTAGGAGTGGGAATGGAAGCATTCAACGCACGGTATCCAGGTGGTAGTGTTGGGGTGATGCTGGGCGTTCGCGGTGTGCTGATGGGGGTGAGACTAACTGCGGTAATCTCGTTGTGAACACTCGTAGTATCTGTATGATGGGCCATTTCTATAGGGATGGTCAAGATGTGGTCAGATCGTGGGGCGTCCTTACCAGGAAAATAATAGGCAGTAGTAAACAGTACTATCTCTGGGCTAGAGATTTCAGAAATCACAGGTGAGATGATTTCAGAAATTACAGGTGAGATGATTTCGGAAATTACAGGTGAGCCTGGACCAAAAAGGTCCTGTCGAAAAACGCCCGTAGACCAAAAAGGATCTTGGCCTTCTATGCCTGGAAAGGGTCCAACCGGTGATCCAGAAGACACAACAACTAAGTCTCCAGAAGAATTCAGTTGCATAAACGGTTGCTTGGAATTGGGGTGAAGTTGAAAGTCCTCTCGAGTATTGGTAATTCGAAAATGTTCTAGAGAGTCAGTTCGTTCCACTTGTGGCGTGGTAACGTCTTGGACTTCTCTCTGCCGAGGAGAGCCCTCAGGTGAACTTGTAGGCAAGGGTTGAGAACCTTCCAGATGCTCTGGAGATAAACCCTGCATTCTACGTGAACGATGTGGAGGAGCTATTATGAATGAGTGACAAACTTACGAAGAAAAAATGTATGGTCAACTTTGGTAAACAAACAGCACGTGCTAGTAAACAAAATCTAGGAAGCAACACCAAGCAAACAAGACCTTCTAATTCCGAAGTCACTAGTTGGTGATGAAATCCAACGTCGCAACAACGAGACGAGAAGGGGCTGGGCTAGGGTGGAAAAGTTACGCTGACGACCTGCTTAACGGACTTACACCCTGGTGCAAGCTCCCACACATAATCGTGGGTATACCCTCCAAGGAGCCCGAGTGAGTTTGGCCAACGTTGATTCCAGATACCATGAAGACTTTCCCCTTCACAGTCACCTTGTGTAAGACCCTAGAAAGATAGGCCGCTAAGGTTACCATCGGCAACAATAAAGCCCGGGGGGACAGTCGGCAGTCCGATCCACACACAAGGGCAGGGTATCTAGCCCGAAATCAACTCAAAAGGCTTCCACTCATCATTGTGGGCATACCTCCAAGTGATCCCCGTAATATGTGCAATCTCTACACCGATATCAACAAAGCAGGGTGAGTAACTCTGTCAATATCAATGTGACCTCGTGTTTGACCCTTCTGTGAGAAGGGCTTCCCAGGACAAGTTGTTGTAAATGGAATTTGACACTCCTTAACACAAGATGCTATTGTGTGTTTTGTGCTTTGGAGAGTGTATCTCTCTTCCTATTCCAAAGCGCTAGCCTAGCTAAATGTTGGTGTAGTAGAGCCCTAGAAAAGAGTTTCTGGTTAAATTTTACGATTGCACAATGTTATTAAGAGCTGTTGTTACTCAAATGAAGCAAAGATGAAATTGATGTTGTATGAGACTCTGACCCAACGATGCATGGATAAGAATGAAATATATCAATTTTCGTTCAATGAATCCTATGTGCGGGAGGGAAAGAGAAGTTTTCCGGATCAACCTTGAACTACAATACACAATTTCCTTTAAAATGCAATTGCAACAAATCACGCATCAATAACAATTCTCTATTGTTTCTTTTTCAATAATTTCAATAATTGATTTTCAATACTTTCGAAGACGAAAATGCTTTTGAAAGAAAAAACGTTGTTCACTTTTCAAAAAGGACCTACACCATGATGGTGAGAGTGAAGAAAACCCAAAACTAATGAACAAGCAATAGACAAAAACCCAAACCAATCTTTCAATGGAAACAAAAATAACAAGCAAACCAAACTAGTCTTTTCAATTGCATGAGAAAAATGATCTTTCAAATAATGAGCAAATGATAAAGACAAAGAAGCTCAACTTTCAACCGATCGTCGGTTCTTAACCAAACAAGCACACTTAAATTCCAAAATCAGAGAGTATATCTTTGCAGAGAAAAGTCAAGAAACTAAAGTCAAGAAAAAGTGACAGGAAGAGCCTTTGATTTCCTAAGACTGTTCGTGCACAAAAATGAAGACAAGAAAACATCAACCAATGGTCCAAGAAGCTCTTTTCAGGCACCTATACTGATCTGGGCAGCTAATCATGCAAAAATCTGAAATCCAAAATTTTGAAAAGAGGGTTCACAGGCTAACAGTATTACACAGTGCGAGAATGGGTCATTCTCGCAGGTCAGCTTTGAGCAGAGTGCGAGAACCTCACACTGGACCTAAAAGTAGGATTCGAACTCAATAAATTCTCGCAGGCTACTGTGGAGTGCGGTGCGAGAATGTCTAAAACTAATCAAATTTTTGGAAAAAGACAAAAAAA
Source organism: Picea engelmannii (assembly GCA_009831015.1). Lineage (NCBI taxonomy): Eukaryota > Viridiplantae > Streptophyta > Pinopsida > Pinales > Pinaceae > Picea > Picea engelmannii. The sequence goes on from ML812721.1 coordinate 103,709, forward strand.
TTGAAGAGGCCTCTGGACCCAAAGGGTCTATCAGGGTATCCTGAAGACTCAGAGATTGATATGAATGGAGAAAGGTAAGACAAGAGAAAATGGCCAAGCAAAAATACCAAAAACCACAAAGAAAATGGGTCATATCCCTAGTGGAGTCGCCAATTTTGTTATCGGACTAATCGGTAGGTGCGGACACTAACAGATCTCCCTAGATCCACCTGGATCTAGAACAAAATAGGATAGGACATGACTATTTCCCTAAGTTATGACCATTGAGTTAACTAGTAGGGAGGAACAAGTAACATACCTTTGTATCGCTTCCTAGGGTCTCTGTTGCTCCCGCTTCACTCCAGTGCTCTCGTGAGATCAAGACCAAGACAACACAAACCAACCAAAGTGAAGATAGTAAAATATATTCAACTGTCAACTTATGTGTATGATCAATGAATTACACAATAAAGTAAGAATGACTTTATGGGAAAAGGACATGCCACTATATCATATTAATCGAAAGTAGAAGATACAACATGATCGCCTTGATGTTGCAAGCTTCCTTTCGGTGGCTCTTGGCTCCAACACACACACTTGCTCGATCTTTGTATGAAGAAGATCAAATCCCTCTTGATAGACTTGCTAGAGTCTCCAAGCTCCTGTTCAAGCTAAGTCCTTCACACAATTCTTTCACCAATTCTCCAATGAATCTTGCTTAACCTTTTCCATGAGAATTCCATCAATATATAGGAGAGAATGAGATGGTTACTTGGATAAGAATGATCCCACAATATCAGGGAAACCAGTAAAAGAATAACCATTCGAATGCCAACCCATTCTTCTAAAAGATTCCCTTCTAGAACCATCGAGACTTCATCTTTTTCCAAGCTTTAGAAAAAGTTCGCACCCTAGCTATGTAGCACAGTGAGAGAAGTTCGCACCCTAGCTTAAGGCAGCCTGCGAGAATGGGTCATTCTCGCACCTTAGGATATTAGAAACCTGCGAACTCTCTTCAAAAGTAAGTTTTCTGGGAAGAGATGAATGTCACTTTTCTCAGGAGAAAGTTCTTATGAGGAGCCTAAGTACACCATCATCAATATACCATCCAGATTGACCAAAATCATGGGTAACAACAGGATTAAAGAGAAATGGTCCAGAAGCATCCAGAATGAGAATCAGACCAGACAAGATCTAGAAAGTGAAGAGTTTTGTATGAGAGTAATCACAGCTTGTTGAATTTAGTCGTCACAGAGGAATAAGTTCAGTGCATATAAGGGAGTCGTCACAATTGGAAGTTGAATGAGATACAAACATGAACAATAATAAGTATGGTAAGGAAGTCAAAGTTAAAATCTAAAGGCACAATATAATATTTCCGCTAAATGACGTATCCCACATTCGTTGGGAAAACCGAGTTCAAAGGGCTTATAATGAAAATGTGAAAGCACATAGTTTGAATGAGAATGAAGAGTGATGGAACCATGTGACATGTGTTAATTTTTTGCGTAGAGAACTAGGGACTCAGAACAAAATAAATCATTATCGTTCATCTCCATAGATCAATGGTTAAAATCAAAGATTGGGGTATGATACTTGGTGGTCCAGCTCAGCCACGTAAACACCATGATAGAAACCTCATCAACACCCTGTATCTAATCAGATGAATGTCGCATCATAGGAAGTCCATGTCAGTGAATCCATGTGCAGTGCCATGCGTTAGGACACGTACTGATGCCACATCAGCTAGTGTACATGAAGAATATGTCCACGTGGAAGCCACCTCATCTACAATATTAAAATAAGAGATCTTGAAAAATGACTAGGTTTCGAGACATCACAGAGATAGTGAGGACAACAAAGAATCGAGAGTATGTGAAGAAAGGAGCATGAACCTGTGGACCTACGGTGAGAGTCTGAAAAAATGACTAAGTATCAAGAATGAGTCGGATGGATGGGGTTGAAAATAGAAGAACGGAGATGTATCGTAGACCCATAGTAGGAGTTCGAAAATTGACTAAGTATAAGAGACCCATGGTAGGAGTTCGAAAAATGACTAAGTATAAGGAATTGGTCGGACATACGAGATTACTTCATGGACAATTGAATCGTGGAAATGTTATAGGCCAGCGGCCCATGGTGAAATATCGAGAATTGGCTAAGTATTAAGAATGACTAAGTACCAAGAGATTTCGAAGGGAAATTTCGAAGAAATGACTAAGTACCAAGAAAAATTGGTCAGACGAACGAGGTCACCACTTGTCATATATTGGATGACCCAAAGGGGGAGATATTTGACAACCCAGGAGGTCATCGCTTGTCACAGATCAGATGGCCCAGAGGGTGATAGATTCAATGGCTCATGATGTCTCGTAGACCCATGATGAAATACTTAAAAAAAAATCTAAGTATGGATGCAAAGTGAGTGCGTCGGAATGCGAAGGTGCATTCCGGTGGTCGTGGAAGGTTGGAAAAAAGTGCCTTAGACCCGCAGAGAAAGGATTGAAAATATTCTAAGTATAGGTGCAAAATGAGTGTGAAAGAACTTGAGGGTGTAATTTGGAGGTCATCGAAGTTTGAAACAAAGAAGATATATGACTTGGACTCATAGTGAATCCATCAAGATAGATCAACGGTTGAGATCAATCCAAGATTTGATCGGACGGTGGTTGCGAGATAAAGGTTTAAGATATGTGAAAATTGGATCAACAGTCTAGATCAATCTGAGGTACAGATCGAAAGATTGTTGTGCGTCATGGTTGCATGGTGTGTTCTTGAGGAAAATTAAGTAGATATACGGTTGTGATTGAACGGAGGTCCAAATCGGATGACGGTTGTGTTGTGTGGTTACTCGTGGTCCCGATATGCTAAAGAATATCAACAATCGAGATCAAATCAAGGATATATTGGACGACTTCTAATATCTAAGGGTGTATTGAGTGTTTTGATGGGTAGAAATCAGATCAACGACCACGATTGGTTTGAGGACCGCATCTAATGGTTGTTGAGTGTTGAAGTCTATATTAAGGTCTGAGAGCATATCGCACGTGAAACCAAAGGGGAGTCTATGCTAGTTTCTAAGGAATGTCGCAGACCTGTTTTGAGGAGATCTAGCGTCGATTCCATGGACATACTTTTGTATGTGGACAAATTAATAGAATTATGGAAAGTATAAGTAATGATGCTCGAATCCAATTTAAGTGTGAATTAGGAAAGTAAGGAAGAGTGAGAAGTGCAAGTAAGTGTGGATCATGTGAAGAGAATCTCTAAGGCTCTGAGGCTTTAGGATGCTAGAGAATGAAGGAAGGTAATGTAAGGGATGTTGGGAGGTGCAAGGACAAAGGAACTTTTGAAACTATGCAAGATTGTGAACTGTGACAGCAGAGACAGAACATCGGACTAGTGTAGATGAAGGCTTGAATGGAAGAGATAATATGGTAATATTGACAGGTTGGAGAGATTGATGTTTCCAATAAAATTGATATCCACAAGAAGTGTTGAGTTGGTGCTCAACTAAGGCGATTGGTGTCTCCTGCAGGTTGGTGCCTGCAAACATTATTGTTGAGTTGGTGCTCAGTCAAGGAGACTAGTTTCTCATGCAGGTTGGTGCTTGCAAACATTATTGAGTTGGTGCTCAGTTGAGGAGAATGGTGTCTCTTACAGGCTAGTGCCTACAAGCATTATAACACTAGGTTGGTGCCTACAAGTATTATAACAATAGGTTGGTGCCTACAATATTTTATTAATAAAATTTATGTGGTTTTCTCCCATTTCGGTTTCCACGTTAAATCTATAGGTATTGTGGATTTTATGTTTGTATGTGCATTTCTTATTAATTGCTTATGACTGATAAATTGATAAAGAGATTGATGTTTCCAATAAAATTGATAACCACATGAAGTGTTGATTTGGTGTGCAACTAAGGCGATTGGTGTCTCCTACAGGTTGGTGCCTGCAAACATTATTGTTGAGTTGGTGCTTAGTCAAGGAGACTGGTGTCTCATGCAGGTTGGTGCTTGTGAACATTATTGAGTTGTTCCTTAGTTGAGGAGATTGGCGTCTCTTACACGCTAGTGCCTGCAAGCATTATAATAGTAGGTTGATGCCTACAATATTTTATTAAGAAAATTTATGTGGTTTTCTCCCATTTCGGTTTCCACATTAAATCTCTAGGTATTGTGGATTTTATGTTTGTATGTGCATTACTTATTAACTGCTTATGACTGATAAATTGATAAAGATTGTAAGAAAGGGAAAAATGGTCCTATACTAATTCACCCCCCCCCCACCCCACCCCACCTAGTATAAGTAAGTAAGTATGCCAACAATTGGTATCAGAGTGGGTTCCTTTAGAATCAATCTAACCACTGGAAATTGAATCTTTGAAGTAGACATGGATAAGGAAGGATCAAATTATGCATTATGCATTCTAGAGCATAAGAATTAAAACCTATCTGATGTCTCTTGTATTTGAAGTTTGGATTGTAGTTGAGAATGGTTACACGACACCATCAACCCCACATGTACTTCCAACTGTTATAAAACTCAGTGACAATAAATCTAAGGCCAAGAATGTAATTTTGTGTGGTGTGGCAGAATCAGTGTTTGTCAAAGTCATGCATTGTGCCTCAACAAAAGAGATATGGGACAAATTACAAAAAAATTATGAAGGAGACAAAAAAGTCAAGAACGCAAAATTACAAAACTATAGAGGACAATTTGAGACCCATGAGATGAAAGAAGAAGAGAGTATTGCATAATACTTTCTTCGAATAGATAATATTGTCAGAAACAACAACGTATTTGGTGAAGAGTTTAAATAAACCATTGTGGTGCAAAAACATGCTTAGATCACTTCCCTCGAGATTCAATGTTCCAGGTGGATATTGGTGGCCACCCACCTATTCCAACTGGCTCCTCTTGAAAGTTTTTAGTTCAACACACTCTTTTGTAATTCTTTGTGATTGTGGGTTCTACACTCTGGGGCTATCTAAAGCCCTACACAGCTTCCAGGTGGAGATTGGTGGCTACCCACCTAATCCAACTGGCTTATTTTGAAATTTTTCATGTCAATACATCTTTTTGTACTTCCAGGGTCGTTTTGGGGCCCTAAACAATGTTTTTTTGGCTTACCACAGTCAAACTATAGACAGATTCAAAGTTTGACGGCATAATGTGTAGTTCTATAAAAGACCTTTCCAACGGGCTATCACGCGCCTAAAACGGAGGTCGTATGAAAAGTTACAACCCCGGGAAGTTGAGGTACCAACTTACCCATCGAGGCCCACATAACTTTTGGCGTTTCATCTTCTAGGGTTAGGTTTTTGGATGTCTAGGGTTTGGGAATTCATGAGTAATGTTAAAAAGGCCTCTGGAGCCTCATTGTAATCATTCCTCTCAGACGGATGCGCATAGCAGCCACATCTCTTCTCAAAGATAGCTACCACCATTCGAGCAAGTTGTTTCAGTTCTGCAGTTTTATAGTTTCAACCTATTTTATTTATTCAATAGAAGTTATTGTTCACTGGATATTTGTTGTTGTTCTCATTATATCTTTGTTATTGTATTCAATATATTATTATTTTCTCTCCACTCATAAATTCATATCAATGGTATCAGAGCGGTCTACTCTTCATTTATTTTTCTTTGTGCATGTCCTAGTGAAGATCTAGGTACAAGAAGTTGGGACTCTAACCAATCGATCCATTGCAAGATCAACCACACCGATCTCGACAACAACCCATGGGGGATGATAAGAAAGATGATGGAGCAGGAGATCCTTTTAAAATGTTTCTCAAGGAATCCCTTGCACAACAAATGAACGAAATGATGGACAACTATGCATAGATCCTTCGGCGACTCCCCACAGGAGACACATCTTCATCAAGCGGCCATGAAACCCCCTTCAACATGCAAGTAAATATTGATATTCCATTATTTGAAGCACTGATAGATGCGGATGTTGTAGATAAATGGTTGAGTCTGCTCGAAGGGTATTTTTTTGTTCACAATTTTTTCGGGGAAAACATTACTTTTGCACTCCTCAAGGTTGTCGCCCATGTTAAGGATTGGTGGGATACTTACTCTAAGCAAAGGTCCATAGAGGAATATGCAATATTTTTGGTTGCCCCCATGTGGGATTCCTTCATGGATTCCATTAAAGAACAATACTACCATGTTGGAAGCTACGAGGACCAGTACACAAGATGGACCACGCTACATTAGGAAAGGGACCAAACAGTATGAAATTTCACCAATATTTTCCATACCCTGTGCACCAAATTGGGTATAAAAGACTATGAATGACATATGGTGCTCAAATACTACCTGATGGGGGTGCTCAACGTAATGGATACCATTGCTTCCTAAGGGAGGAGGACTGATCCAGGTGGATATTGGTGGCCACCCACCTATTCCAACTGGCTCCTCCTAACAGTTTTTCGTTCAACACATTCTTGTGTAATTATTTGTAATCATGGGTTCTACACTCTAAGGTTTTCTGAAGCCCTACATAGCTTCCAGGTGGATACTAGTGCCGCCCACCTAATCCAATTGGCTTATTTTGAAAGTTTTCATGTCAATACATCTTTATGTACTTCCAGGGTCGTTTTGGGGCCCTAAACTGTGTTTTTTTTTTCTTTCCACAGTCAAACTATAGACAGAGTCAGATTTTTATGGCATAATGTGTAGTTATTGAAAAGACCTTTCCAACGGGCTATCACGTGCCTAAAACTGAGGTCGTATGCAAAATTTACGACACCGGGAATTTGAGGTACCAACTTACCCATCGGGGTTCACATAAATTTTGGCATTTCATCTCCTAAGGTTAGGTTTTGGATGTCTAGGGTTTTGAAATTCATGAGTAATGTTAAAAATGCCTCTGGAGCCTCAATGTAATCATTCTACTTAGATGGATGTGTGTAGCAACCACATCTCTTCTCACAGATAGCTACCACCATTCGAGCAAGTTGTTTAAGTTCTGCAGTTTTATAGTTTCAACCTATTTTATTTATTAAATAGAAGTTATTATTCATTGGACATCTGTTGTTTTTCTCAATATCTCTTTATTGTTGTACTTAGCATGTTATTCTTTTCGTTTCGCTCATAAATATGGATTAGTTGTATCAGAGCGGTCTACTCTTCATTTATTTTTCTTCATGCATGTCCTCGAGAAGATCTAGGTATAAGAAGTTGGGACTCGAACCAGTCGAGCCTTTGCAAGATCGGCCACGCTGAGCCCGACAACAACCCATGGGGAACGAGAAGAAAGATGATGGAGCAGGGGATCCTTTTAAAATGTTGCTCGAGGAAGCCCTTACGCGACAAAGGAACAAAATGATGGACAACTTTGCACAGATCCTTCGGTGGTTGTCCACATGAGACACATCTTCATCAAGCGACCATGCACCCCCCTTCAAGGTACAAGTAAATTTTGATATTCCATTATTTGAAGGACTGATAGATGTGGATGTTGTAGATAAATGGTTGAATATGCTTGAAGGGTAATTTTCGGTCCACAATTTTTTTGACAAGGAAAATATTACTTTTGCACTTCTCAAGGTCGTGCCCCATGTTAAGGACTGGTGGGATACTTACTCTAATCAAAGGGCCAGAGAGGAATCTGCAATATTTGCAGTCACCCCCACATGGGATTCCTTCAGGGATTCCATTAAAGAACAATACTACCATGTTGGAAGCTACGAGGACCAGTGCACAAGATGGACCACGTTGCGTCAGAAAAGGGACCAGATAGTACCATATTTCACCAATATTTTCCTTACCCTGTGCACCAATTTGGGTATCAAAGACTCTGAATGACATCTGGTACTCAAATACCATGGCTATCTACATAGATACATTCAAACATAAATGGATTTTCTAGACATCGCATCATTAGGTGCGGCTTATAGATATGTTGTCAAGATCGAGCAGACATTTAAGCAGAAGAGGCGAGAGTTTGGATCTGCAAACTCCTCACAGCCGAAGCAGGGAAAAGGTGGCCCCAACCCATAAAACAAGGGACAAAGCTAAGATGGCCGCTCTAAGACAACCAGTCCAAGTCAGAACCCAAGAAGGGTAATGAGAAGTCGAAGAAGGAAACAAGAAAATGGTGTGAATACCATAAAATCTCTTGGAAAAACATCGAAGAATGTCGCTCCAAGAATTCACTGGTGGTCGAGTTGAAATATTATGAGTCAAAGGCAGACTCTAACTACGAATCAAATCCAGAAAGTGGGAAGTGAATCATCGATGTCGAACCTAATGCCACTGTCGCTACCACCAAATTCCAACCAAGCGAACCAAGAGAACCAGAGGAAGGGTAATGCCTCTTTCACTCACAGATGTGGGTAAAGGGGACTCTGCTGCATTTCATTGTCGATAGCGGCAGTCATAAGAACCTGATTTCAGCAGAGGTTTTCAAGTGGCTAGACCTGCTGATGACTACGTAGTCGCAGCCATACACCATTGGCTTGCTTCACCAAGGACGAGATCTTCGCGTCAACCAACAGTGTTGTCTGCCCTACAACATCAATCCCTTCAAAGATTAGGTATTGTATGATATTTCTCCCCTTGAAGTTTGTGATGTTCTTCTAGGCTAGCCATATTTGTGCAAGTGACATGATGTGTATGATTCTAGACCCTGCAGTGTTATTATTACTTTGGGTAGACAATTATACATGATACCAGAGGTAGTGTCACCTACCGCTATTTCTTCAATTTCTGCTAAGCAATGCAGTAAGGTCATTTCACAGACCAGGAAGTTAGTCTTCTTTGTGATCTGTGCTCGTAGTAAGCAGAAGGTCGTTGCCACATATGTGACCTCTACACAGAAACTCTCTTTGCAGCAGAAGAAAGTGGATGGGATCATGGAAAAGTACAAAGACATCTTCTCCTCACCCATCGGGGTACCGATGGACTACCAAGTCAAGCATCCAATTGATCTAACCCCCGGTGCATCACTGCCTAATGGACCAGTCTATCATCCCTCGTTGATGGAAAATGATGAAATCAAGCGCCATATCTAAGAGTTGCTTCAAAAGGGGCACATATGACCCAACTCCTCCCCTTATGGAAGCCCGATTGTTTTGTTGCAGAAGAAAGACAAGACCCGACGGCTCTGCATTGATTACATAACATTAAACAAAATCACAGTCAGGAATAGATACCCAATTCCCCGAATTGATGACCTCCTTCACCAACTCAAGAGGGAAAAACTCTGTAGAAAGATTGATCTAAAGTCTGGCTACCATCGGGTTCCCATCAAACCAGCTGGTGTATGGAAGACAAATTTCAAATCTAAAGAAGGTCTCTTCGAATGGTTGGTCATGCCCTTTGGGTTAACAAATGCACCAACAAATTTCATGAGGTTGATGGATGATGTATTGCGACCCTTCACCAACTCTTTTTTGGTGGTATATTTGGATGAAATCCTCATCTTCAATAGAACATGGGAGGAGTACACTCAACATATTCAACAGGTTTTGGGCCTCTGCGACAACACAAGCTATATTCCAAATTGGAAAAATGCTCCTTTGGCATGAACATGGTCCAATACTTGGGCTGCATTACTGATGAGCATGGGGTATATGTGGATCTAGCTAATATTCCAAGTCATTCATGATTGGCCAACCCAGACCACACTAACCGAGCTTTGGAGCTTCTTAGGACTTGGTAACTTCTACCGAAGGTTCGTGTTGGGATTCTCCCATATTGCATGGGCCCTCAACCAAGTAACCAAGGGTAGTGGCAAGGTAAAGTTCACATGGGGGAAGGCACAACAACAAGCATTTGATGATCTAAAGCATTGATTGTGCGAAGCTTCAGTACTCTCCTTACTTGATCTACAACAATCGTTCAAGATTCAGACTGATGTCTCTGACTATGTTGTAGGTGCAGTTCTCACTCAGCATGGTCATACAGTAGGATACCATAGTGAGACACTCTGAGATATTGTCTGGAAATACCCCATCTATGACAAATAAATGTATTCCATTGTGAAATCTTGATGTTAATGGAAACATTACATTCTAGGAAAGGAGACAATCATCCACATTGATCACAAGCCCGTGCAGTTCATACAAACACAAGGGAAGTTGCAGAATGACCACCATCAAAAGTGGTCCACATACCTACAACAGTTCCATCTCAACATCAAGTATAAACATGGAGCACAAATGGTGTCATTGAATGCCTCGGTCACCCTCTTGTTGTTTTACTAACCACAATGCTCCATTCATGTGGGCATGAGGCCTATGAGTGGCCCCAACTTTATCAGCGTGACCCCGACTTCGCCACCACCTATCATCTCTCGAGTACATGAGCGAATGTCATCGATTTTCACATCCAGGATGGACTGTTATGACATATGGTCCACCTCCATGTTCCCACAAGTGAGTGTGCAAAGATGATTTGGGAGGCTCACTATAGTTGGATGGCAGGAAATTTTGGCATGAAGAAAACTATGTTTGTTCTACAGAAACATTTTTATTGGCCAAAAATTTGACAAGACGTCAGGAAGTATATAATATCTTGCACTGCATGTGCCATTGCCAAGCGAGCCATCAAGAATCAAGGATTATACACCCCTCTTCCTACTCTCGAGAGAGCTTGGGAATCCATCTCGATGGATTGAATGTCTGGCCTTCCATCCACCAAGCATGAAAATGATTGTGTATTTGTGGTGGTTGATCAGTTTTCGAAGATGGACATTAACACAGCTTGAAAGAAGAACATCACAATGACAGATACAGCCAAGCTCTTCTTCAAATGGGTGTGGGTCCATTTTGGGATACCACATATCATCACATTAGATCGAGACAACAGGTTCCTCAACACATTTTGGTCGAGTCTCTGGTCACTTTTGGACACCAAGCTCACTAAACCCACTTCTTCCCACCCCCAAACTGATGGCCAAAATGAGGTCATCAAGTGGAGGATTGTACACATCTTGCACATGTACAACTCTAAACATCCACGTACATGGGATGAGAGTCTTCCCTATGTTCAACACAACTACAACAGGGCTCTCCATAGCTCCACTATCCATATCCCATTTCAGGTGGGGTTGGGATTCCAACCCTTGGATCCCATTGATGTTGCACTACCTCTTGCAACCACACATGCAGAGTCTTCCCATGTTCAATCCGAGGCCGACAAAGCCACCATATTCATTGAGTGGATTCATCACATCCGCTAAGAGGTCCATGAGATTTTGTAGAAAGCCAATGCTAAGTACAAGAAACGCCATGATCAACACCAAGTACCGCACCCGTTTCAGATGGGAGAAAAGGTCTGGTTACATTTGTAGAAAGAGTGCCTTATAGAGCCCCATCAGGAAGCTCCTCCCACTTTGCTATGGGCCTGACACTATCACCAAGGTTGTGGGTAGCAATGATTTTGAGCTCAACACTCCACCCTTCCTTGGCTTGCACCCAGTGTTCAATGTGGACCTCCTTTGAACATATTTTCCACCATTATTGGACGCCAAAGAGATCACATAATAGTTGACACCAACATAGATCAACCCTAACTTCATGTAACAGGCATCCATTGATTAGATAGTGGACACATAGGTCAAGGGCATTCGCCAGCAGAAGATCCATCTTTATCAGGTTGTCAAGGAAGGGCAACTCCTACACCAAGGAAAGTGGCTCACCCAGGGCCAAATGTAGCAGAAGTTTCCTCAACTGATGGGGGCACTCAATGCAATGGAGACCATTGCTTCCTAAGGGGGGAGGATTGATCCAGGTGCATATTGGTGGCCACCAAATTATTCCAATTGGCTCCTCTTAATAGTTTTTAGTTCAACACGTTCTTATGGAATTCTTTGTAATTGTGGATTCTACACTTTGGGGTTGTCTGAAGCCCTACATAGATTCCATGTGGAGATTGGTGGCCGCCCACCTAATCCAACTAGCTTATTTTGAAAGTTTTCATGTTGGTACATCTTTGTGTACTTCCAGGGTTGTTTTGGGGACCTAAACAATGCTTTTTCTTGATTTCCACAATCAAATTGTAGACAAAGTTAGAGTTTGATGACACAATTTGTAGTTATTGAAAGCACCTTTCCAACGAGCTATCACGCACCTAAAACAGAGGTCGTATGCAAAAGTTACGACTCCGGGAAGTTGAGGTACCAACTTACCCATTGAGGCCCACATAACTTTTGGCGTTTCATCTCCTAGGGTTAGGTTTTTGGATGTCTAGGGTTTTCGAATTCATGAATAATGTTAAAAAGGCGTTTGGAGTATCATTGTAATCATTTTTCTCAGACGAATGTGCATAGCCGCCACATCTCTTCCTAGAGATATCTATCACCATTTGAGCAAGTTGTTTCACTTTTGTAGTTTTGCAATTACATGCTATTTTATTTATTCAATAGAAGTTATTGTTCACTAGATATTTGTTGTTGTTCTTAGCATCTCTTTGTTATTGTTTCCAGTCTCTTATTCTTTTCGTTCCGCTCATAAATCTGGATCATTCAATCCCAATATATATGGAATTAAGGAAATGAAGGACCTAGACAATTTAACAATGGATGAATCACATGGAATTCTCACTACATGTGAAATGATAATAGAAAAATAAAAGCAAGAAAAAAAAGCAAAGAAGGAAGCAACTTTCAAAGCATCCAAGAAGACAAAGACAGAAGAATACAAAACATATGACAACTCAAATAGTGAACTAGATGAGGAAGAAGCTAACTTTTCAGAAAGCTCAAGAGGGTGATAGGAAAATACAAAGGTAAGATTCCCTTCAAATCCTTTAACTGTGGAGAAGTAGTACACTTTGTTTCTAAATGTCCTTGTGCAAAAAATGGAGATAACAATGTGAAAGAAGATTCTAGTTTCAAAAGGTATCGGAAGAGTAAGACTGAAAAGAAGAAAAAGTTATGTAGACAAAAGAAGAAACTATATACCAATGAAGATAACAACTCATTTGATGATAGTTGTTATCACTCCAGGAAACTCTCCTAGGCTGTATCTCAAATATGCTTGGTAACTTAACCTTTTTGTAACTATTTTCTCAATAATAGGTGTGGGTTTGGATCAAGATGAATATCTTAAATCATTGGATTGTATCTTCAAGACAATCTAGCTATATTCATGCGATACAAGGCCTTCAAGAGCTATTATCAGATAGGTTTGTAAATCAAATGGATAAGAAAACCAATCAATTAACCAGAACATACATAGGAAATATATATGATGGGTCAATAAACTAGCAAAGGATGCTTATGATTCTTGCTTAACAATCAAAGGTAAGATGGCAGTTACCATGGTACCATTAAACATAGACAAATGAATACTTTCAACTCATAGGCATAGAAAAAGATAGAAGAAATTCTGACAATAACAATGAAAGAAACTTGCGGGCTTAATATATTAAAGAAAGTGTCTTTTTCACAATAACACTGGATTATAGAACTAAAAATTGAACCTTTAGCCTCAAGGAATGAATTCCCCCCCCTCCAATGCTTCTTCAATGAGCTTTAAATAATCTTTACAAATCAGTTTCAAGATCCTCAAAAGATGGATCTGATAACCTTTTCTCCTATCTCAAATTCAAAATTGTGAGGTGCCTGGAAATATGTTGCTCTGAAATTGACCTATATCTCTCAAATAAAAATAGATTTTGGAAAACTGAGAGAGGTTTTTGAAGAGGAGCTCATTCTATTAAAACTCATCTCTCACTTTCCAAAAATACATTTCCATCTGATCAGAATCTGTCTCCAAAGAAACTGACTAAAACAGGAAAAACCATATTTCCAAATCTAGTCATATTCTTAAATTTTAGGATTTGATTCCTAGAAGGTTTTCAATGATGAAATGAAGTGCCACCTACACCAATGAATGATATTTTATAATATCTTTGAGTAATAGTCATCATCTTCTCTTGAACAAACTTTTGCCAAGTCGAATTTTGACTTTTTGACCAAAATCTGTGCATTTTTATCCAAAAATAGAAAGATAACTTAATCTTCTTGCCTAGTCATCTACCTCAAAAGAGGAAAAGGGATGATGATATGTATCCATTTAATTATTATCTATCATTATAAACGACCCTCAAGGCATCTGGATCAAAAAATAATCGATATGGGCAAAAAGAAGAACAATCTGCAATTTTCTGCACTTTCGGTGGCTAAGGAGCCAAAAAATCTGGCCTGTTAGCCACCAAAAGATCTTCTTTCAGTGGCTAAGGGCAACTGAAAAAGCCTGCCTAAGCCACCGAAAGCTCTGTTTTTAAATAGTCTTAAAAATTGCATTTCTTTGAAACTTTCAAACTTCAAATCTGCTCTCCAAGGTTCTCTACAGTTGCTGCAAGGTAGTTTCAACTTTAGACATTATGGTCTAACTTTTGCATGCCCAAGTCAATTATCTTTAGGAATAAACTCACCCAACTATGAGTGTTCTCTTAGACCACCTGCGTATTTATCTACTAGATTTGACCTCTTGCAGAAGTTTATGGTTTTATAACATCATTGAAAACATGTTATGGTTGATTCTATACAAAGAATAATAAGCAAGAAACCATTCTCTGAATGAAAGAAAACTTTGGTGCTCCTTTGGTTATGAAGCAGTGGTTGTACAAGGGATTTCCAAAGATTTTTTTCCCAATAGAAATTTCTCGATTTTATATATGTATAAAATCCTTTACAATGCTCTGTAATCGGTCAATGCCGAAATAACAGAAACAGTCCATACAAAAGACTTGCAAAACAAGATTAACAGGCGATCATATGGCCTATGAGGAGGCTGCCATTCCAGGTCAACTGTCATAAACGCAGGGAAAATAGCTGTAATCATGAAACCTGTGATGAGCCAACAGGCGCCCCAAGAAAGCACTTTGAATGATCTTGGCTGTGTCACCAGCATCCGATGCATTGGCCTCCTGTCAAGAGACTCGATGGAGACAGAGCATACGGACATGACTCCCAGCTTCTCCAAATCGAAAACTGTTGAGCAAATATGCACGCCCGAGAGAATACATATGAGCAAATATGTGCAAATCTGATGAGTATACATATGCCCGAGAGGAGAATGTTCTACACACAGAACATAATTTCTGGCACCTGGTGTATACAATCGCTGGAACTTGGCTCACACAGGGGGACACTGATGTAGCAAAGGTGTATTAAAACGCCCGAGAGGAGTAATCTCTCCATACAAAACACAGAAAAAAAGCATCAATGCCTCAACAAAAGGGAAAGTGGCCGAGAGAGGACAGTGAATTCAGAAAAACTATGTTGCAGCCATCTAGAATTAAAATTCAAAGAGATTGTAGCAGAATGTCTGGCTCTCCACACCTCTGTCACTGTGGTGGATTGACAGTCTGCCTACCACTTGTCTGAGTGCATGCTTAGATAGAGAATCCGCTTCGGAGTTGTAGGATCTGGGGAGATGTCTGAAGGAGATGTCGGAGAAGGAACGGGCTAGAAGTTGAGTTTTTTGTTTCCATCCCTCGACGTGTATGGAATGGAGATTGCACGCTCCATTAATCCAGTCAATGATAACTTTTGAGTCTCCTATGACCTGAAGGTGATCGGGTGACCAAATGGATGCCAGCACAAGTGTTGTCCATAAGCCAAGCAGCTCAGCTTTGGTGTTTGAACCCCGACCACAACAAAGTGACCACTTTGTAGTCCTCTCCCTGTGTGATTTGAAAGTGCCACCAGCACCACAGCATAATCCCGTCGACTGCGCCGCCCCATCGAAAAAAGCTACAGTGTGGCCTTCAGGTAGGATATAATCCACCCCTTTGTGGATATGAGTCAAGTCAGTAGACTGCTGCCAGTGAAAAGTGACTTGTGTTTTATAGCAGACAGCCCGAGCAGAAGGGGAAATATCTTCAAAAAGCGCCTTGTTGCGTTCTAGCCAAATGTGCCAGCTCACTAGAACGGCCAGGGAAGGGGGCGTAGCTTGGACAGTAAGCCAGGAGTGAAAACATGCAGTAAACGAGTCCCCAGACCAGAGGAAAGGAAGAGAGAAGTGTTGCAGTATATGATTCCAGATCTGTTTTGTAAACGAACAGTGAAGGAACAGATGGTGAGTGTTTTCCGAGTCTCTTCTGCATAGGACACATATCCCAGGTCCTTGCCATCCTCTTCTAAGGAGATTCTCCCAGGTGAGGAGTTTATCATTGATACCGAGCCAAAAAAATAACTTGAGTTTTAAGGGAAGCTGCCAATTCCAAAGGCGACGGAACCACAATGGCTGTGCCTCAGTCACCCTATCCAATCTGAGTGCAGAATATACATTACTGGCTTCAACAAGTCCCGATCCATCACCCCCCGTCCAAGTGAGGGAATCTAGAGTATCTGTGAGAGAAAATCCCGTGCACTTTAAGGCAGCTGTGAAACGGTCTAGCTCCAAGGCTAATGTTCCTCCCAGTCCCAAATCACTGCTGTGCAGCCAATGATCCGGGAAGGGAAAAGCACGTGACTCTTTCTTTAAATGTGCAAGGGTAGAAATATTCTGTGATCTCAGTTGTGACCTGAGCTGTAAGGACAATAACGAGTGATCATCTAAGCCTATGAGCTTGTCTCTGCCCAGCTTAATATCCTGTCCCGATCCCGGGCTCCATCGGAGCCAATGTAAAATCACCTGTGAGGAGGAAACCAGCCCCTTCCAGAAGGGAGAAGCCCAGCTCTGAATTAGTTGAGACTTCCGAAGCCAAGAGAAGAGAGATTGGTCACCAAAATATTTGTCTTTTATAATCCGGTGCCAAATGTTATTGGTGGAAATCGCTCTCCAAAAGGAGCAAGCCAATAACGCCTTGTTGAAAGTGAAGAGATTCTTAAGTCCCCATCCTCCCTCCCTTTTTGGCCTAGAGAGCAGCTGCCAGCTGCAAAGGTGAAATCTCCTATTCCCCACATGGTCATTCCAAAGCTTAATAACACTTAGAAGATCTCTTGAAACCATTTTAAAATCCTTCATACCTGAAAATGATGATAAAATAACATCAAAACCGCCACACTTCTGAAAATGATGCCTTACCTTGCAGGGGACTTTTGACTTCTTTCTTGAGCTCTAAATTCATATATGAAAGTACCATTGGAAATCTTAGGATGTTTATTTGTCAATCAACTATTTGAGCGTGTGAAACGACCTCTCCACGGCTGAGAAAATTGAGTTTTCCCAAGGCAGTTTATCATTTGAAAAACCTGCACTTTCGGTGGCTAATGAACAGTTGAAATGTCCGCCTAAGCCACCGAAACCTAAGATTCGAATTTTTTGAAATAAAAACAAAATCAAATGTTTTTCAAACTTTATTACATGCATAAAGCTCTCAAAAATGAGCCTTAGAAAATTTAGAAATGAATTTTTTGATGACTTCCTATCACCTAAAATAAACAAATTTGAATGTGTTATTTGAGGAGATAACAATAGTGACAATGAAACAAAAGAAATTCTCTTTATGGCTGTACAAACACAGATTGATGGCCTAGAAAATGGAAATGTAGACCTAACAAAAGAAGAAGACTCTGATATTGATGCACAAGTAAATCTTGAAGGAGAGCTCATATATTCTCTAAATGAAGTAGAGAAGCTAAGAAACAAGAAAGGACTACTAAAGGAGCAAATGAATAAGTACATAAAATAGATTATTGGTTTAAAAGAAAGCTCTGATGAAACTGAAAAATATCATCATCAGCTTAAAAACACAAGTAGAAGAGGTAAAGAAAATTGAAGAAGTCTTAAGAGCCCAACTAAAAGAAAAAGAAGATAGTTGCAATAGTCTAGAATTTTTATCTAAGAAAGGAGTTGGAAAAATCACATATCGACACCAAATTCGAAAAGAGCTCTACAACTTTGAATGAAATCATAAATCATCAAAGATCGTGTAATGTCCCCTTCCAATTGATCATGATGAAGGATGACTCAATACCCTATACAACTCTCGTAGGCTATAGTTAGATCGGACAAGGGAGTCAAGGAGGTTTATTTGGTGTCACTAGGTAAAAAGGAATGACAAATTCTAAAGTGACGTTAAATAAAAATAAATAATTATATTTAAATGAAATTGGAGGGAAAATAAAGTGAGGGCTTGATTTGGTCAAAAAAGGGAAAGATTCTAGAAGGCTCGGAGAAAGGATAAATAGAGGGATAAGCCTTCTCTTTAGAATTATGATTTGATCTCTCATTTTGGATTGCTCTTGGAGCCATTGTTTTGTTGGGGTTTAGAAAAACCCTTCCATTACTGCAGTTTATTTTCAGTGGTGCAATATCCACCCTAGCTAGACAAGAAGGGAGTCCACCTAGGATTTCCATTGGAGCTTCAGTTTGAGGTTTATATTCAGTTGGAGGTTTGCATAGGAAGTTTGCGAAGATTTTCTGGAAGAGGTTGATCTAGAATTTTGTAGGTGTCAGGAGGGTTACAGATAAACTGTGGTTGAAGGCATCCCCATGAGTTCAATATAGGGTGTCTCGTGAGGCCCCGCTAGACGTCCAGAAGTCATCCCGCGAGGAACTCTACATTTGGGGCTGCAGCATGCCATTCAAATTGGGTTCATGATGGTTACAGGAGGGATTGGAAGGTTGCTTACAGAGCAGATATTACTAGAGCAGAGCATTTCAGGGATTGGAGAGCCTTGGAGTAGTGGACATCATAGATTGGCACCATTCCATGCTTTCTTGTATTGTTTTTGTTAATAGATTTTGCAGCTACTTGGAAGCCATTAGACCTATGTGTTTAGGAGTATTTTGCAGCTCTTATTACAAGCATTATATATTTTAGTATTGCTAAGATTTTGGGGGTTTCAAACCATAATAAGATGCCATGGTTATCTGCTCTATTTTTTATGTAATGGATGCATGCGATATGTTTGAAAATATTCCTATATGAGCAAATTGTTTGTAAGAAGTCAAAAACATTTTTCTGCAAAGTATTTGACACATTTACAGAAGGAGAAATAACAATTTTTGGATAGTAAACATGATATTCCCACCTAGCCTAGTCGGGGACACTATAGATCAAAATTTGTGATCTAGGCGAAAATCGATGGCCACCCACCTATTCCACCGGCTCAAAACAAGGGTTTCTACCTTGACATTTTTTCTACAAGTTTTTGAGTCCCAAACTTCGACCAGGGTGGTTTTGAGGCCCTAAATTATTTTTTATGGGCCCACCACAGTCACACTGTAGACTTTAGCTAGAGTGGGATGGAAAAATGTGTAGTCCTCAAATAGACCTTTCAAATGAGCTATCATGCACCCCAAATGGATATCGTATGCAAAAGTTATGCCCTTAGGAAGTTGATGTAGCAACTTACCCCATCGAGGCCCACATGACTTTTGGCGTTTCATCTTCTGTGGTTAGGTTTTGGATTTTCTTCATGTTAAAAAGGCCTCTAGAGCCTCATTGTAATCATCATCTTCTTCTTGTGAATGATTGTAGCCATCAAATCTCTTCTCAGAGATAAGTTGCCACCATTCTAGTGAGTCATTCACTCTGTAATTTTATAATTTTTGTACATTCTCTCATTAAAAACATTTGTGCATTATTGTATATCTATGTTTATTGCAATATTTATGTGTATCTTGCAATATCTCTATATATTTCATTGTTATATATCTGCCTTCATTTTGTTCTAAAAAATAATCCAGATTAGTGGTATCAGAGCATGTTGCTCGTCGTCGTTTCTTAGTGCATGTCCCTGACGAGGTCAAGGTACAAAGAGTTGGGTCTCGAGATAGTTTCCCTTGAGGATAACCGCTCTCGTTAGCCCAAATGACCTCCCATGGTAGAAGAAAATAGATATGCGGGAACAAAAGATCCCATCAAGTTGTTGCTCGCAGAATCCCTCGTACAACATAGGAACAAGATGTTGGAGAATTTTTCCCAAATCCTTCAAAGATTGTTGACAATAATAGACACATCTTCATCAAGCAGTCACTTTGGAGACACTACTTCATTCAAGATACAAGTTAATTTTGATATTCCCATATTTGAATGTTAGATCGATGCAGATGCTTTGGAAAAATGGTTAAATTTTGTAAAAGGTTATTTCTTTGTTCACAATTTTTCCGACGAAGAAAATATCACCTTTATGCTCCTCAAGGCTCTCCCCTGTGTCAAACATTGGTGGAAAAATTACTGGGAGCAAAGTTCCATAGAGAAGTCTGGAATATTTGGGGTTGAGCCCACTTGGGATTTTTTTTATGGATGCGGTCAAGGAGCAATATTACTCTGTGGGAAATTATGATGACTGGTACATGAGATGGACCACGTTGCATCAAAAGCAAGACCAAACATTGTCGGAGTTATAAAATACTTTCCATACCTTGCACATCTAGTTCTGAAATATCACAGGGCTCTACATAGGTACATCCAAACCGAAATGGAGTTTTTGGACATCTCGTCACTAAGAGTTGCTTATAGATATGTTGTCAAAATCGAGCAAAAATTTAAGCAGTAGACCAAGTTGGAATTTGGGTATGCAAATCCGCAACAACCAAAGTATGGTAAAGGTAGCCCTAATTCACAGAGAAGTCAACCTCAATACAACTAGTCCAAGCCATAGGAAAATAAGGGTAACAGGAAGATGAAGAAGGACACTGGGAAGTGGTGCGACTTCCACAAAATCCCTTGGCACAACACTAACGAATGTCACTTGAAACAGTCATTAGTGGTCGAGCTCAAAGAAACAAAGTCGAGCCCCAACTCATACTCTGATTCAAACACCAATAAAAGGAGACAGATAATTGATTCAGAATCCGTTGCTATTGTCATGACCGCAACAATCCAACCAGAAGAACTAGTGGATCCTGAGGAAGGGGATCACCTTTTCCATTCACATATGTGGGTGAAGGGGACCCCGTTGCATTTCATTGTTGATAGTGGGATCTAGAAGAACCTCATCTCAGTAGAGGCCGTCAAGCAGTTGGATTTTCTGAGAACACCGCACCCACAGCCATACAACATTGGATGGCTCCGCCAGGGACGAGATCTTTGTGTCAGCCAGCAGTGTTGCCTATCATACATCATCAAGCCCTTCAAGGATGACGTATTGTGTGATGTTTCACCACTGGAAGTCTGTGATGTTCTATTAGGCCAACCATATATGTGGAGGTGTCATTTTTTTTATGAGTCTTGACCCCGTAGCGTCATTGTTACTCTGGGGGGTCAGCCCTACAAGATACCAGAGGTAGTTCCGATTATTGTACCAACAAAACAATGTAGAAAAGTAATCTCTCATACCGCAAAATTTAGCCTCTTCACAACCTAGTCAGAAGATAAGGACACTACAACCACTACAGCCTCGGACCAAGACCCTTCTATCCAACAGAAGTAGATCAACAAGATTGTAGAAGAGCACCAAGATATTCCTACTGCACCTACAAGGGTGCCTCCACACTACCCAGTCAAATCAAGTTATGATAAATCCATTCATGTTCCTCATGTTGCATCTTCACTGATGAATTCCTCCCACACTCAGCAAATCATGCAACTACATTGGTTCATAACAACCTTCAACAAGCTAAGCAGAGGAACTTCTTCAACAAGGCAAACAACTCACCAAGGTTCAGATTCAACAAAATCTTCCCCGGGGACTTGACGTAATGGAGACCATTGCTTCCTAAGGGGGGAGGATTGATCCTGACGGAAATCCGTGGCCACCCACCTATTCCACTGGATCAAAACAAGGGTTTCCACCTTGGCAGTTTTTCTACAACTTTTCGAGTCCCAAACTTTCAGTGTCGTTTTGAGGCCCTAAACAACGTTTTTTGGGCCCACCACAATCACATTGTATGCTTTAGCCAAAAGTGTGATGGAAAAATGTGTATTCCTTGTATAGACCTTTCAAATGAGCTATCATGCGCCCCAAACAGATATTGTATGCAAAAGTTACGCCCTTAGGAAGTTGGCGTACCAACTTACCCCATCGGGGCCCACATAAATTTTGGCGTTTCATCTTTCGGGGTTAGGGTTTTGGATTTTATTCATGTTAAAAAGGCATCTAGAGCCTCATTGTAATCATCATAATCTTCTTGTGAATGAGCATAACCATCACATCTCTTCTCATAGATAAGTTGCCACCATTCTAGTGAGTCATTCACTCTGTAATTTTACAGTTTCTGTACATTCTCTCATTAATAAAAAAAAAATGTGCATTACTATATCTCTGTGTTTATTACAATATTTTTGTGTATCTCACAATATCTCTGTATATTTCATTGCTATATCTCTGCCTTCATTTTGTTCTAAAAAATAATCCAAATCAATTTGATAGGACTGGTCTTGGGTACAATGAAAAGAAGGAGGTTGTTAATGAATAAGCATCAACCTCTTCAAAAAAATTAAGTGAAGAAAGGACTAAGAGTTATGTTGATATAATTGAGAATTCTATTGAGGTTGAAGACATAAGACAAATCTTCCTCACAAGGATATAATCAAGAAGACTCTCCCATCAAGATGGAATCACACAATCAGGTACCTAAATTCTTCCTTTGGCTATTGTTACTATTGCAATGGTTTTGGTCATAAAACAATAGATTGTAGAACAAATGTAAGAGATATTTATATGAGGAACAACAACAGAGATACCCATGGATTCTCAAGGAAAAATTACAACTCATTTTCCCCTTTGTTGAAATATAACATCATATGTTATAATGGCATTAATTTTGGGCATATAACAAAATTCTACAGAAGTGATTTCAAAAAAGATAAAAAAGAGGAAGCCTCGACAATCATGGAAAGAAATCATGAACAAAGTGAACAAAAGAAAGAAAAACCCATGTTCATTCAAGCTACAGTTCATGCACAAAAGAATAAGGATAAGTGGGTCATTGACAGTGGGTGCTCCATTCACATGACATGAGATAGAACAAATTTTATCACCCTGAATAAGAATGAAGGGAGCATTACCTTTAGAGACAATGGCAATTCAAATATAGTTGGAAAAGGCACTCTCAATCTTGACAATGGAAGAGCTAAAGTCGAAAATCTTCGGTGTGTTGAAAACTGGAAATATAATCTTCTTAGTGTAAGCCATATATGTTACCAAGGACATACTCTTACTTTTGACTCCCAAGAATGTGAGCTCAGAAAAAAAAAAAAGAATTCAGGCAAGCTGGTTGCAAAAGCAATCAGGACCTCAAACAATGTATACATTCTTGATGAAATTAATGGAGAAAAATGCTTCATGGAGAAGATAGATGAAAGTGGGTTGTGGCATAAAAGAATGGGTCATATAAACTTTAACAACTTGGTAAAAATCAGTACCAAACAAGCAGTAAGAGATATGCCAAAGATCACAAAACCCTCAAGAATTGTTTGCAAGCAGTGCCAACATGGAAAATAATCAAGGGTGAGCTTCAAGACAAAGGAATATGCGACATCCCAGCCACTGGAACTTTTGCATACAAATCTCTATGGACCAACAAAGACAAAAATCCTACAAGGAGAAAGTTATTTTATGTTTCTCATTGATGATTATACTAGAATGACTTGGGTCCCCTTTCTCAAAAATAAATCTAAGGAATTTGAAAAGTTCAAAGCATTCAAAGCTTTAGTTGAGAATAAGACTGATCTGGAAATGAAATGCTTAAGGTTAGATAATGGAGGTGAGTTCACATCCAATGAATTTGAAGAATTATGTGAAACCCATGGAATAAAAATATTGTATTCATATGCAAGAACTCCTTAACAAAATGGAGTAGTTGAAAGGAAAACAAACATGTACAAGAAATCGCCAGAACAATGTTAAATGAAGCAAAATTGTCAGACAAATTTTGGAAAGAAGTAGTTTACACTATTGTCTACATTCTAAACAGAGTGCAAATCAGAGTCAACAATGACAACACACCCTGTGAACTATGGAAAGGTCGAGCAACATCTATCAAACACTTCATAATCTTTGGAAGCAAGTGTTACATAAAACATGATGATGAAGATCTATGCAAGTTTGAATCGAGAGCATATGAAGGAATTTTTTCATGGATATTCATCAAGAAGCAAAGCCTATAGATGTTACAACAAAAGACTGCAGAAGATTGTTGAAAGCGTTAATGTCAGAATAGATGGATAACTACCACACGAGAACAAACCAGAAGCAGAAGAAATGGATTACAACAAAGAAGAAGAAGAACAAGAAAATCAAGAAGAAGAAGAAACATAACACAAAGATACACAAACACCATCAAGGTTTGTGTAGAAAAATAACCTAAAACACTTAATTCTTGGTGATAAAAATGCTTAGACTCGGACTAGGAGAACATTGGCAAACATTTATGAACACGAAAATCTCTCTTTATTGTCCAAAATAGAGCCTAAATGATTTGCAAAAGTCAGTAATGATCAACATTGGATAAATTCTATGGAAGAATAGTTAAACCATATTGAGAAAATTCAGACATGGGAACTTGTCCCAAGACCCAAAGAAAAAAATGTAATTGGTACAAAGTGGGTATTCAGAAATAAGTTGAATGAAGATGGAAATGCAGTAAGAAATAAAGCAAGACAGGTCTATAAAGGGTATGCTCAAGTAGACGATATTGACTTTGAAGAAACCTTTGCGCATGTTGCAAGACTAGAAGCCATTAGAATGTTTTTGACATTTGCAAGGTTCAATATTTTTAAGGTGTATCAGATGGATGTCAAATCAACATTCCTGAATGGAGATTTAGAGGAAGCAGTGTACATTGAACAACCTGAAGGATTTTTAATGTCAAAAAAATGGAGATTACTTTTGCAGATTGAAGAAAACACTTTATGGATTAAAGCAAGCTCCCAGAGCATGGTATTCAAGAATTGACAAGTACTTGCAGCAACAAAGTTTCAAGAGAGGAACAACATATAACAATCTTTACATCAAAATAGGCAGTGTAGATATGCTAATCATTGTAGTTTATGTGGATGATATAATTTTTGGAAGTAATGTTGATAGAATGAATCAAAAGTTTGTAGAATATATGCAAAAAGAATTTGAGATATCCATGCTTGGAGAACTATCCTTCTTCCTAGGATTGCAGAGTTCTCAAACCAACAAAGGCATATTTATTTCTCAAACCAAATACATCAAGGAAATGCTAAAGAAGTTTGAAATGGAAGACTACGAACCTATTAGCACACCCCATGGTCACTGGTTGTAAACTAAGAAAAGAGGATGAATCAAAGGAAGCTAATGAAACTCTATATAGATCAATGATAGACAACCTACTATATGTGATTGCTTCAAGGCCAAATACAATGCAGGAAGTAGGGTTAGTTGGAAGGTTTCAAGTTGCACCAGAGGAAACACATGTGCATGTAGTAAAACAAATATTCAGATATCTGAAAGGGACGTTGGACTTTGGTTTATGGTATCCCATATGAAAATACTTTACTTTGACAGCTTACACAGATGCAGATTAGACAGGTAGAGTGATGATAGAAAAAGCACCAATGATGGAGCATTATTTCTAAGCAACAATTTAGTGTCTTGGTTCAACAAGAAGCAATCATCAATTTCTCTATCTAAAACAAAAGCATAATACCTTGTAGCAACAACATGTCGTACACAATTCCTATGGATGAAACAAACACTGAAGGACATTCAGGTAGAGTATAATCATCCAATATCAATATTGTGTGACAATACTAGTGCAATAAATATATCCAAGAATTGTGTCATGCATTCGAACAAAGCACATTCCAATCAATCATGTGTATAAGGAGTTCGAAAATTGACTAAGTATAAGAGACCAATGGTAGGAGTTTGAAAAATGACTAAGTATAAGGAATCGGTCGGACATACAAGATCGCGTCATGGATAATTGAATTGGGGAAATGTTGTAGACCCACGACCCACAGTGAAATCTCAAGAATTGGATAAGTACCAAGAGATTTCGAAAGGATATTTCGAAGAAATGACTAATTGCCAAGAACAATCGGTCGGACGAATGAGGTTTCCACTTGTCAAAGATTGTATGACCCAAAGAGTGAGAGATATGGTGGCCTAGTAGGTCACCACTTATCACAGATCGGATGACCCAGAGGATGAGAGATCCAATGATTCATGATGTCTTGTAGACCTGCAATGATATACTTAGAAAAGTTTCTAAGTATGGGTGTAAAGTGAGTGTGGTGGAGCGTGAAGGTGCATTCTGGTGGCCGTGGAAGGTTGGACAAAAGTGCCTCAAACCCACAGAGAAAGGATTGAAAATATTCTAATTATAGGTGTAAAATGAATGTGGCAGAACCTGAGGATATAATTTGAAGGTTGTGGAAGTTTGAAATGAACGAGAGATATGCCTTAGACCCATAGTGAATCCATCAAGATAGATCGATGGTCGAGATAAATCTAAGATCTGATCGGATGGTGGTTGTGAGTTGAAGGTTTAAGCTATGCAAAAATTGGATCAACGGTTGAGATCAATCTGAGGTGAAGATCGAATGGTTGTTGTATGTCATGGTTGCATGGTGTGTTCTTCATGACAATTAAGTAGATCTACGGTTGTGATTGAACAGAGGTCCATATTGGACGACACTTGTGTTGTGTGGTTACACGTGGTCTCAATATGCTAAAGAAGATTGACAGTCGAGATCAAATCAAGGATAGATTGGATGGTTGTTGAGCGTCGAGGGCGTATTGTGTGTTTTGATGGGTAGAAATTGGATCAATGACCACGACTGATTTGAGGACCACATTTGATGGTTATTGAGTGTTGAAGTATGTATTGTGGTCTGAGAGTAGATCACACACGAAACCAAAGGGGATTCTATGCTAGTTTCTAAGGAATGTCGTAGCCCGGTTTTGAGGAGATCTGGAGATGACTCCATGAACATACTTTTGTATGTGGACAAATTCATGGAAGTATGGAATGTATAAGTAACAATGCTTGAATCTAATTTAAGTGTTAATTAAGAAAGTATGGAAGAGTGAGAAGTGCAAGCAAGTGTGGATCATGTGAAGAGAATCTTTGAGGCTTTGAGGCCTGAGGATGCTAGAGAAAGAAGAGACGATAATGTAAGTGAGGTTGGGAGGTGCAAGGACAAGGGAACTTTTGAAACTATGCAAGATTGTGAATTGTGACAATAGAGATAGAACATTAGATTGGTGTAGATGAAGGATTGAATGGAAGAGATAATATGGTGTTATTGATAGCTTGAAGAGATTGATGTTTCCAATAAAATTAGTATCCATAGGCAATGCTGAGTTGGTGCTCAGCTAAGGGGATTGGTGTCTCCTGCAGATTGGTGCTTGCAAACATTATTGTTGATTTGGTACTCAATCAAGGAGACCGGTGTCTTCTACAGGTTGGTGCCTGCAAACATTATTGAGTTGGTTCTCAGTTAAGGAGATTGGTGTTTCCTGTAGGCTGGTGCCTACAAGTAATGTAATAGTAGGTTGGTGCCTACAAGATTTTATTAAGATTTTTTTTGTGGTTTTCTCCCATTTGGGTTTCCACATTAAATCTTTATATATTGTGGATTATATGTTTGTATGTTAATTTCTTATTAATTGCTTATGACTGATAAATTAATAAATATTGTAAGAAAAGGAAAATTAGTCTTATATTGATTCACCCCCCCTCTCAGTATAAATAAGTGTGCCAACAGAAGGTACCGGGGGATCATTTTTTATCTTAAAGGAAAACACAAAATTAGCTTTGAGTGGGGCCTATGCGAGGCTACTGACAACCAAGCATAGGCATTGGCTCTCTATCTAGTCCTTCACACTCTTGATTCATAGAGCATTAGGAACCTAATGTTAATATAATACTCAACAATCATCATTAGAAATATGTGGCAATCCTCAACCTTGAGCGAATGCAACTTAGCAAGGCTTATCCTCAAAATACAAAAGGAAATAAGGATGTTTGAGTCAATATACTTCTCTCATGTGTTGAGAATATAAAATAGTTAAGCAAACCATTTGGTTGATGAAGCAACTTGTTTAGGTGTGGTAATATTAAGGACAAAAGGGAGGAGTATTCCCTCATCCCATATCCCATATAACATTTGATGGTATCCATATTTAAAGTGAAAAATCCAAATTTCAATGAAAGACATAAGGTGAGACATGTGGTGAAGTGCATTCAAATGAAAGAGATAGATATGAACATTCCTTAGCCCTCAGGTACATTCACACATACTAAACATTATGGTGGAGCAAGTTCATAAATGGTATGAAATGCTTTTGGAAAATAAAGGTGGGATCATTCAAGATTTATGTTTGGTTTGTTTTGTTCTCGATGATGTTGGGTTTGTGATCTCCTTTATCTGGTCATTAGGGCTTCTTATTTGTTTCCCATTCATGGGATTTGTTGTCAATTTTGGGTTCATAGAGTCCCATATAAGGTTTGGATTCGTGCTCCTTCAAGCTTACTCTTAAGTAAGGCTTGAAAGAACTAGAGTATGGATGAGCATAGCACCCTATTCAATGATTTTTGTGTGAGACTACAGATCCACGTCAATTTCTAAGGCAACATGATCATCTTTTGGTTAATGATCGGGTAGTTTTCTCCCATTCGATTAATAGAGTTTATAGCCAAGATGAAGCTAAAAAATCTAACTTGCAGAGTTATCATAGATTATGACCTAACAAAAAACTCAAATTGAAAAGCTTGAAGCTGAACATAGCATGCTTTACCAATTTGTCTTAGCCCTTTCTAAGAGCTCTCAACTTGTGGTTTCTCACCCAAGGATGTCAATTGGGTCTTCCTCGGTTACTGCAAAAGATGAAAAACAACTCAACAAGCTCTAGGGGATTTGGAAATGGAACTTGTGGACTAGGAGATTTAGTTACCCTCAGATATCAAGTAAGAATCCCACATGATTTGGATTGTATAGAGAATGAAATGGAAAGTAGGAATATGAATGGAAACAAACACACACATAAACATTGTAGGAAGCACAACAATACAATGAGAATCAAATTCTATTAATAAATGAAATAGGAAAAGACCGTGAAATGCAAAGCAATACATGTTGGGTATGTGTTATAATCTTTGCACGACCAAACCTAGTAATTGTGTTGCGTCAGACATGCGGGGGGTTCATAGGGGGGCGAGAGGCCCCAAAATGTTTTTTGGTAGTTTTTGCGTCTATTTTTAGTGGTTTTTTAGCACATGGTTTTCGCCGATGGTTTTTTAATTCCGATTAAGGAATTAGGGTTGTTGACTAATCGAGGTCAATGGATTAGGGGTTTTGGATGTCACAGAATCCTATATATATATTGTATTTTAAACAATGAAGATACATGATGAATAAAGAATTAGAGGTGCGGCCCTAAACATGTTGCTCATTTTCCCGGTATGGGTTTCCACGGTAAAATCTCTATGTAATGTGTGTGTGTGTGTGTGACATTGTATCTTTTATGTTTTTATTAAGAATCCATTTGCAATAATTAATTGTACAAGGTTAAAATCTACATTTGGTATCTGAGTGAGGTTATTGTCTTCAGGGGGATGCCTTTGTGGTTCGAGGTTTGGCTCGGGCCTGTGATACACCTTGTTACAATGGGAGCTTTGTGGTATCGAATCTTGTGGTGAAAAGAAATTGTGAGTAGTTCAAAAATAGAGATCGAGAAATTTAATGGGCAAAGTTTTGTTTTGTGGAAGCTCAAGATGGAAGATCTGTTGGTGGACAAAGATCAATGGATCACTATGGATCCAGGTACTGCACCTACAAGAATGTCAAAAAAAGACTGGGCAAAGTTGGAATAGAAGGAAAAGAGCACAATCTGGTTGTGTCTCCATTCCAAACCATTAGAGACAAAATATGCAAAGTTCCAAACCATTGGACACAAAATATGCAAAGTTTGGTCATGTGTATACCATGTAAGGTTAATTTATCAAAATGGCACTGAGTGCAATGCATATCATAAATAAAATACATAATCACTAAGGCTCTAAATGGACTCTAGAGTCCAAAAAACATGTTACAAGCTACTAACCTACTACAAATCACTGGTCAGCATGATTAATGATCAAACTCATGACCACTACTAGAAATGGGATCCTCAACATGAGCTACAAGATCATCCTTTGGCTCAGAGTCTTTGGACTCTTCGAGGTGTTATGATCCAACACCTTAAAAATGATAAAATGTCATTCAATACGGTCCACTTCAAGGGGAGAACCTCCTTGTTGGAATATGTAACTCCCTACTTGTCTTATGTGTGACTATATTAATAGGTGTTACGATTATTTGTCATAATTAGGTGGAGTTGATCTCTATGTAGATAGTTTATTCATAGTCTTTAAGAAGTTGTTGAAACTAGTTGAATGTGAGAGATTCACTCCAACTACATGCTTCCTAGATTGGTGTGAGGTTGAGATATGTTCTCAACTAGTAGATCAAGGTAGTTCTTCTATCTTGAGACAAATCTTGTGTGTTTATATGTACTCTATTTCTTTGTAATAGAGAGAACTCACACCTTTTTGGTTTGTGCATAATAATACCTACTCTCACATTTCTCATCACTCCTTTTACAATATATCCAATTCATAATACAATATGAGATGAGATAAGATATTGTTAAGACTAGGTCTCCTTGGTATATATATAGAAGAAAGGGGTACAATTATAATGAAAGGGTACAATGAAAGGTTGTAGCCGACATACAAATATAACACTAGAAATGTATTAATTCAATATATAGGGATTAATAAGGTTTTTATACTTAACATGGGGCGTTGTCTAGGGATTAACACAGGGACATTTTCAATTGCAGTAATAGTAATAGTAGGTGTGAGGCAAATAGAGGTTAGGGGGGTCTCTATATAGTTTGTTTTTAGGGTTTAGGTAGACTATTTTTTTTAAATTAATTTTTCCTTAAACTGTGTGTCACAGTGATGAAGACGACCAACTCGGTCAAGTATGCATGGACTCAGCCTAGTTGGACGGATTTGGTACCAAACTGGTCCCCAAAATAGGTAGAGGGCCAAGTCAAGAGGGTTTATGTTCAACTCAGTCAACTTGATCGAGTTTGAGTCTGGGTTGACTGAGTTTAAAAACTATCGATATGGGAGCTATTGAAGAAATAATGGTCAATATAGATGATGTCATGGACATTATGGAGGATGGTGTGGCAGAAGGAATGGACCAGTCTGTTAAGTATAACTTTGACAAAGTGAGACATATCTCTTGGGATTGTTCTCACCTAAGGAGAACACAATGCAGTCACTTTTGAACAGTTGGTTGGCTTAGAGAATATTGCTATGACCTACTGCAAAATGGGAGGCCCGTGATAGAAAATGGAATGCCAACTTGATCAACCTAGAACCTTGGATAGATAAGGCATCACATATCAATGTAGTGACGAGGGGAGGAGCATAAACATATGGCAATACCAATAATAATGATGACCAACTTCATAAAATAAAAGTTGTCCCTTGTGCAACTAGGTTTGATGCAATTAAGAAAAATGAATACTGTAAAGAGGCTTTGGGAGTGTTAAGAGATGTAGTGTAAAGAACAATGCAAGTGTACACATAAAACCCTTTACTCGGGCTAGAACCTCAGAGTGGTGAAGCATCACAAATCAATGTAGTGATGAGGGGAGGAGCATGAATTGATGGTAATACCAATAATAATGATGACCAACTTCATATAAGAAAAGTTGTCCCTAATGCAACTAGGTTTGATGTAATTAAACGAGAGGAATACTACAAAGAGGCTTTGGGAGTACTAAGAGATGTAGTGGGAGTACAACCTGAGTGGGTCTAATGGTTTAGAACATGTGTTTCCTCTCAACATGTCACAAGTTCAAATCCATAGGAGGTTAGGGTATGTATACCTTTGTAGACTTTAGCAGTCAAATCATTGTGTAGAGGGGGTCCTTTGTCCCACAAACAAGGGGGTCTCATACACCAATTTGGTGTCTAGCTTGCTTGTGACCTTAAAATTAGATTATTATTATTAGTGTAAAGAATAATGCAAGTGACGCATAAAACACTTCACTCCAACAGATAATTAAACTAGGACACTTCGGCCATGGGATCACATCAACTAGAGCATTTGCTAGAATAAGAAAATGTCCTTTAGTTATTTATGAGTGCATTTGGTCATGGGTTACATAGTTGCAGAATTATGACGACATTTGCTTTTCTAGGATTGTGTTGTGCTTGATAGTTAAGAGTGAAAGGTGCTACACAAGTTCCCCTTTAAGTTATAAGATGATAAAATATGACATAGAGTTGGTTAAGTGATGTGAGTGATGGGAGAGGTTCTTAGTGTCATAACATTATTTATTTATAACTTTATTATTATTATTTTTAAAATTTATTATTTGTTTATTTATTTTATCTATTTGTTTATTTTATTTATTTTTACATTCTGGTAAATTTTCGGAATTTGGTTTTGGCTTTTAGACTTAATGCACTTAGATTTTATCCAATTTAATGGGATTTCCTAATTATTTGTGCTTTAGTGGTTCCCAATGACTCTACTGACTTGGAGCTAATGCTCCATTCTTTGTAAATTTGTTGGCCTAGTAGTTTTTTACTCATTTTGTTTTTTTGTTTAATGCTTATATGACATTGCTAGTCACCATTTAGCTCAATTTTTAATACACCAGTAAGCCAATCAATAAGATCACTTACAACAATTTATCGAAGGCTTGCCCATGGTCTACCAGTGCCAAGTCAAGCATTCAATTCATGAAATGAGGAAGGTATCGACCAACATTATGCCATTTTGCTAGGACATTGTCCCATTTGACATCATTGATGCCAAAGTTATTCTAAAAGGGTTGATGAAAGGAAAAATCAATTATTGTTAAGTCATAGTCCATGACTTCTTTGATCTCATATCCTTCCAAGAATTAGAGCTCAAGTATTATATGCAAAAGATTGTTTACCCTTTTAACATGTTGATGTGTGATGTTAAGCCTGAATTCCAGAATTTGCAAGTATCCTTGATGATGAATGTACTCCAAATTATTAGTTTTGGCACCTTCATCGCAGTGGTGAAAACAACCCACTTCTTAGTTAGCTATATCTATCTTTTTGTTGGTCAATCCATACAAAATCATAGTCTATGATATCCATGAGTTGATAGGATCATTTAGGGAAGAAGACATGGTGAGCATCACCTTTCAATCACATAAGTGCTCAAAAAAGGTTGGAGAGGAAGACTTGTACACTAAATATGGACAACACGAGGGAGCATACGCATGAAGGTTACCCTCATTAACAACCTTACTATTCAAGTTGTGTGTCAAATATTTGTATGCATAATGATCCATAAGCAATAAAAAGACGAATATACATTGCACACTATCACAGTCAAGGAGGCCTGCTCCATTAGTTGGTAAAGTAAACCATCCTTTCCTCTATGGCTACCTTATCCTCATGTTTGTAACGAATAAATGTCAATCACCATAGTGCCTGGAATTGGTTACAATTAATTTGGGCTATGTGGTAGCCTAAGCATTCACATCGTGGAGACAACATACATAAAGGGAGTTGATGAATATTAATGAAGCCACTTTTGAAGCTTGGCACACTTGAATGCTTACTTTGACTACCACTAGATTGTGGATCCCAATAAATATTATCAATGATTACTGGCACTAGGTGTGCTTGGAGGTGACCCAAGACAATTCATATATTCACCCTATCATGCTAGGCATGGATTGCATTGAAATAAACTCATTTACTTTCATTGTTGCACCTAAATATATTTGGGCAGAGATTGACAAATGGCCTAGTGTTAAGTTCTTTCATACTATCAAGGGCACACTTATTGTCCACTTTACAAAGAACACCTCTGGGGTATTGGGACTACTGATTATGGTGAAGTGCCTATTCTTGGTGGCTCACACGAGTTGAAGATAGAACAGGCTTCCATTGTGATCATTCAAATGAGTTCATGAGTTGTTGGGTCTTCATAGGCCATTGGGTCATCTAGTGACCATTATTGCACCATAGGGGTTGAAAATGTCCAATGTTCTTCTTGGGAGGAAGCCTATTTATTCATCAAAGGAAGTAACGAGGGGTATCATTGATTTAATTTAGGTACTTTAGACCATGACTAGAAGCCCTTTTAAGAAACATAAGGCCGAAGGTAGTTCACCCACTACCAATTTGATTCAAAATGAAAAGATTAAGGGAGCATTGAAATCGTTAAAGCCTAAGTTGCCTGACATAGGTAAACAAGTGGTTGACCTCACCAACAAGGAGGAATAGGAGAAGGAGGAACAAGGAAGAAACAAGATACAAAATGAACCCTAGACACAACTAATTATGCTAATGACCCTTTGGAACAACAATATGACACACCATTGGAGTTAGAAATGCACAAAGAAGACATGAATATAGAGCAATAGAGAACTACTGCATAGGTTCCATAATAGAGTGTTGTTGGAGGAAGCAATGACAATGATCTTGGCAAGTAGAAGGATGGAAAGGCTCAAAATCCTAAGAAACCACTGAAAGAGAAGACACCAAGGAAAGAAGAAGTAAATGAATAGAAAGAAGATAAAGTGATGAAAGATGCAATGGACTCTAAGTCATTGCCACTAGACCCTTCCATATTAGATACCATCTACCATTTTTCTCAAAATGATGAGAATGGAAAACACATGATCAAGGAAGTGCTTGGACACTTTGATATTCTCGAGATGGTCACAACAATGCTAGGGAAAAGTTGGAGAAAGATTTAACATCCCATACTTACATAGAAGCTAGAGAAACCAACATATACACAGAGCCAAGCAAGTGCCATTGTGCCGACATCATGCCCACTTGTGAGATATAATCCCTTGGCCCCTTTCCATTCTATTGCTTCCAAACTGCATATTTTTCATCCATGGTCCCTAAGGAGCTTATTAAAATCCATCAACAATCTATACTAGAGTTGTATACTTGGTTAATTGAAGGATACACAAAAAAAGGAGGCCTTACAATTGTCAATCCAGAATCTATAGACTCAATTGGATGAGGCCAATATGGGCAATGTATAGTTGTGACACACCAACATGGATTTGATCAATGAGATCTCTTAGTTGTAGCAATGTTTTGAAGACATGTGGCCAATGGTTAGAGTCGATGACCTTAATTTGGCAAACTTCTCTCAAGCGTACATGCTTACCATTGCTCTCAATCACTTGCATGCCTCTTATTCGTGACAAACTACTAGACCCACGATTGTAATTGATCTTAATCATAGTAAATTTGCCTCTTAACTCAAGTCATGACTGTATATCTAATGCATAATAACCATAATGCTTACATTTTGGAATAGGGAGTATACTTTTAATTGAACTCACAATCTTTATACTTATCGATTAAATGCTAAAGTCTCATGGATAAATGCCAAGGGGGTCTCAACATATATAAATTATGTCATTTATTTAGCTCCTATTATAATTTCGGATATAGGAATAGTTGCATGGAGGAGGTCCCTTAATGTCCTATTGCAAATAAGGGGGTCTTGGCTCAAGTGGTTGTGGGTCCTAGGATGGAGTGTTTTCCTCTCCACCTTGGTTCTATTCCCACAAGTGTCATGTTGAGCTCATAATGAGTATATTGTTGTAACCACTTCGAGCCTTCTTGTTGACCTTACCTCTTGTGCCTTGAACAATCTAGAGTTTACCTTGGATACCATCCTCGGAATGAGGGGAAGTGCTCAGGGTTCGAAAAATTAAAATTACTCTTAATAAATAATAACCATCATGGTCATCAACCTTTTCATATATAAAATATGCAACCACAATATATAACAAAATATTATATAATTATCTCATATATATATATATATATATAGGTCATCAACCTTTTCATATATAAAATATGCAACCACAATATATAACAAAATATTATATAATTATCTCATATATATATATATATATATATTGGCCAATTAAAATGGAATTTGGAAAGGTTGGTGTCAATTGGTTGTAAAGAAATGAGAATTTACAAATGAAAAGTACAGTGTATTTTTATTGTAATATATATTTTTATTGTAATTTATATATATATATATATATATATATATATATATATATATATATACCATACTTTATATATTTTTACAAGAACGAGAATATTATATTAAAAGAGTAGTGGTATAACCACTGTAGGAAAATCTACATAGTTCAGATCCGCAACCTGTTCATATTGTCGAAAACCGACGTCCTAAATCTATACTTTTCTGAGAGTCTAAACATTGAAAGAGACTCAAAATTCCCGAGCTGATTTTCTGAGCCCGAAACTTATCTTTATTTCAGAGAACTAGTTTGACTGCGTGTCTGCACCGGTTTCCTTGTATGAGAGGGTTTTTTCTTTTTTACCACTTGCGTCCAATCCTTGGATTGCTCATTCTCTTCGTTTGCTTGATCGGCCCAACTTTGAGAAGAAGGTGGTTGTGAAGACATAACTTTTTCCTGTTCTGGAGGAGGTCCAATTGGCTAAGGTGGCTCGTTGCTTTTCCCTTCAGGTGCTAATTCTGTAGGTAGGTCCGTCGAAATATGTCGATGAGCCAGCTTTGCACCGTCCCACCAAGTGGATTTTCGGAGAGATTTCACAGCTTTATGTTTCTCTAGAATTTTTTTGCAGTTAGCAGCTAAATGTCCTGTTTCAAAGCACTCTCTGCATCTGAAGTTTACATGTTCGTAATCTATAGGTTGAGTTTGTGAATAGTCCTTATTTTGCAGGATAATTTCTGGTGGGAATCCTTTTGAGAAATCCATCTCCACGCAGATCCGGGCGAAAGTGGTGAAGGCAGACTTTGTTTCTGGGCTTATGTTGTGAAACTTTCCAAGGGCATTCCCAATGGTTTGTAGCGAGGCTCGACCCCAAAAGTGAAGAGGCAAATTTGGGAGCCTCACCCAAACCGGGGCTGAAGGAATAGCGGTGGTAGAGGCGTCGAAGGCGGGGGTCCAAGGTTGCATGGATAGGCCCGATTTTCCCCAGAACTAGGGGCTCGAACTAAATATCTGATCCTTGTCTTCTGTAGAAACAAAAACCACGATAAAAAACCCTTTTGCAAGGGGCTCCATTCGGTAGAGATCCAAGAATGTAGATCTGCTAGACGAGGCCATAGACCGTTGAATCTACAAACAATGGCATCAGATATGTAGTGATACGTGAAATCCAAAGCATTTTGAATGATTGGAATGATGGGGGGAGGGGGCTCTTGTACCACAAGCCCTGGAGGAGCCCCTGAATCTTCAGACAACTTGGTTGCGATGAAAGAGGGAAGAACCGCAGGCGGGGAGGAATCCGCGCAAGCACCAGGAGAGGACGGAAGGGAGTCATCCTCCTGCTGAGGCGACCTGCGGGAATGCAAGCCACCTTGCTTCAGTGAGGGTTGAACCTTGGGGATGCGAAGGGGTGGAGGGGACGAGCTGCTGGCCAAGCTTTGCTGAGCAGGGGGGCCTCGAGGAGGCTGCGAGGGGGTTTGCGCAGAGGAGGAAAGGACGAGCCATCAAGTTGAAGAGAAGGCAGATCCATGGAAGGAGCCCTTCCTGCAATGAGATCTGTCAGAGAAGCCATCAGGAGTGAGCTGGAGGAGACTTGCAGATCGAACGACGATGCCTAGGGTTTTCTAATCGTCTCTTGGTTACCATACTTTATATATATATATATATATATATATATATATATATATATATACAATAAAAATATACCATACTTTATTTATAAATAAATAAATAAAATAATAAAAATTACAATAAAAATATATCATATTTCATATATGAATAAATAAAATAATAAAAATTGCAATAAAAATATACCATACTTCATATATAAATAAAT
>ML812722.1:0-11830 GCA_009831015.1 Picea engelmannii
CTCTTGGAGGCTAATAGCCTAATATAAATTATCTTCTTGAGCCGACAAGGCTTCTAGGGTTATTAGCCAACTCATTAGGGTTTCTCTTGCTTCCCGGAGTCTTCTATTCTCGTCAGGTTCACACATGGGGGTAAATACCTCCCCCAGCTACCATAATATTAACAACATGCATATGGGTATGGAAAATACTAAGAAAGGAAATTACCAGACATAATAGGGAAGTTATACTTCAGGTCCAACAACGGATTTGCAGTGGATGCTTGAACTTAGACTCAAGAAAATCATGGATGATATTGTTGAGATTAAGCATGACATTCATATAATGAGATGTCCTTTTTGTCAAGATGAATTCGATAGCTCTATTGATCCTTCAAGCCCTTCTGTTTCTCATATCCCTTCCTTCAATGTAGAAGATCCTATTGATGAAGATTAATAAAGGCTAGCCTTTCTACATTTTGAAATTTTGTAACAATGTATCTACATTCACATTATAAATAAAATTATGTTTGTAAGACTATTTTTTGAATTTTTTTACATATATATGTCTATATATTTTAGTTTATATGAGTTTTATTCATACATATTTATAATCACCCAACAAAACTCGATAAAATCCCCAAATAAAGTAAATATTTCTTTGTTTTTCATTTTTTTTTAAGGTTAAAGTATTTTGGAAATTTAATATCTCCTTTGAATAAATTTGTCACATTTGCTCAGTTTTAATAACCTTATTTCACCATGTAAAACATCTTCTTTCAATTCAGATGTATACTTATTCTACAAACTTAAGCAATCATCACGACCCTATTTTGGATAAGATTTTATAACTAGAAATTTTGATATGTTTTTTTCCAAAGAAATTTATTTTGAGGGTTTTTAATTTAAATAACTTTTGAACAAGTATACTTCTTTCTGATGTTACTCCACTTCCAGTGGGTGTCCATAGCCCCAATGGAGTCATCTCGTCATCACAAACTTTGGTCTACTGCCATTGAGTGTCCATAGCCCTAATGGAGATGTTTTCATTTCCCAAATTTTATTTATATTGTTCCCTTTCTCTTATTTTACCAAGGGGGAATCATAAACTCTATTAGGAGATTATTTGGGATGAATACCTATTTATGAAAGAATTCCGTTCAAGTTCAAAGAATAATGTCCCAATTAAGATTTCCTTTGGAAAAACACACATTGAAATCTCATATTGGTTCTCAAAACCTTTAAAAAAATTTCAGGTACAAATGATTTTTCAAGTTCGTTTGAACAAATGAAATCTATAAGATTTTGTTTTACATAGGTTGTTGGAATATTTAGCAATACTAAGGCCGGGGGGGGTGAATCAGTGTTGCAAAATTTTAACAATATTAAAACTCCTTTTAACTTTCATTAATAATCACAAAGATTGTAATTAATAATGTAGAGAGCTAACCATGTCAACAKAGTCACAATGCACAGATAATATGGAGATCCAAATGGGAGAAAACCAYAAAATAATTCTTTAATAAAATCTTGTAAGCACCAACCCACAGTTACAGTGCTTGCAGGCACCAACCTACAAGAGACACCGATCTTCTCTCCTGAGMACCAACTTAGAAATGAAGTTTGCAGACATCACCYTGAAGGAGACACCAATCTCTTTAGATGAGCAYTGACTCAACAATGCTTGTAGGAACCAACCTACAAATGCAATGTTTGTAGGCATCAACTTGCAAAAGACACCAATCTCCTCCTTTACTCCACCTTGCCACCTTGAAAAAAATACTTATATTCCTTAATTTGCTTCATAAGGTTCTCATGCTTAAGCCCTAAATATTGGGTTATTACATTTCTATTGTTATATTAATATTGTTGTCTAGACCCTTTAATTGTAATTGTACCATTTGTCTCCTATATATACTAAGGAGACCTAAGTTTTAGAAATAATCTCATCTTGTACATTTGTTCTATTGTAAAAGGAGATTATCCCCTTGAAGCGGCTTCACATCCATTCTTCTCGCTCATTCTCAAGATGTGGAGTCACTTCTCTTTCTCTTTTTATGCTATTTCGGTGTTTGATGCATAACATATGACCTTGGCCTCCCTATCAACAACATGTCATGGGTGGATGGTTTAACTAATTAAGTTAACCCCGAGGGCTTATCATCTCTACTGTTATAGTATCATGTAGGTTACTTTGCCCATTACAACCCTTATTAAGTCTTCACACACATTAAAGTCCCTCTCCCATTGTTAGATTATAATGCCCTAAACCCTTACACACACTTGATCCATCATAACACTTTGCAAATGTAACTAATTGAGACAATTAATTAAGTATAATTTGAGTCTATATATTTTTTTCAAATGTGGCAAAACCTATCATAACTTAGTTGTCATCCGACAATGTGCCGACCGTGAAGACAACCATCATTGGTTGCTATCTGTGAATGTGTGTTGACTCATCACTATTATTCAAGGAAAACCATGCCACCTAAAATGACCCATTGGTGGTCCATAACGTGGAAGACTTCCACTTCTACCAGATGCTTCTGAGTCTTGGTTCGTTAATTTGTTTCCTTACATCCAAAGAAGTCGAGCTCTTAGTCAATCAAAAGTAGATTTAGGTCTTACTCTAGGACTAAGAAAGTTGTCAAACTTAGATAACATCTACAAGAAAGCTAGTATCCCTTGGGGTCATCGCTAAGGCTACCTTCATTGAGGTCATGTACTTTCTAACAACATTTAGACTTAATCACATACATAAAACCAAATACTACCCTTGATTGCAGTTTAACCTTTTACTTTTGTATTTTATGTCAAGTTTAAAAAGACATTTTAGTACCGTGCTTTTATTTATTAAGTGCTATTTTACTCGTTTTCATAATATTGTGTTATTTTATTTTACTAATTGTAAAATTTTGGGGATCATTGTATAGTATATTGGGAAAAACATTAGAGGTGCAAAGTTGAAATACCTTTCACCACATTTCTTGGGTTTGTATCATATTAATAGATAATGTTCGTAGATTAACCGAAATTAGGTATCAAGGATTCAATTAAGCATATGGAGTTCCTATGGTAATGGGCGTTTCTAGTGTTAGATAGGTGGCCTTGTAACTAGCCCAACGATTTCAATCCTGCTCAAACAAAAATACAATCAGGTGGTTTCTGGTTTAATAAGATTAAAACTAAAAATGTTAGCTTTCCGTGCACTTTGGTACCTATGTTCTGAGAGGATTCCCATGACGTCCATGTTCTCAAAACTCTCAGCGTCTTCTATAAAGTCAATGTAACATCCGATGCTTCAACTCAAAAGCAGAATTAACACTACAGCCAGCGCTCTCAAAGCCAAAGCAGCGAACGCCAATGCCAACACTGCGAGAACTCTGTGCGGGCAGGGTCAACTTGAAAAAGACCTGCATTCTTTACATTCAATTGACCGGTTCGCAAATTCCTCCACATATGCCTGTCTGCTTCTTGAATGCATTGAGAAGAGAAATCTCTCAAAAGGCAGATTAGTTCATGCACACATGAATAGTAACAAGGAATTCAAACCAGATATCTCTCTGCTAAACATCCTTTTAAACATGTATGCCAAATGCGGAAGTGTAGAAGATGCACGCAGTGTGTTTGACAAAATTCCTCAACGAAATGTAGTGTCATGGACTACGCTGATTGCAGCTTATGCTAGGGATGGTTATGCCGAGGAGGCTTTAGGGTTGTTTTATAAAATGCAGAGAGCAGGCGTTAAACCAAATCAGTTCACCTTTTCCAGCGTTATTCGGG
The DNA here is from genome assembly GCA_009831015.1 of Picea engelmannii. NCBI lineage: Eukaryota > Viridiplantae > Streptophyta > Pinopsida > Pinales > Pinaceae > Picea > Picea engelmannii. The sequence continues at coordinate 3,763 of ML812722.1, forward strand.
CATGCACCCACTTGGGCACTCTTAAGGATATCCATGAGGAAGTAATCCGTTGTGGGTTTGAATCCCATGTTTTTGTGGGAAGTAGCCTCATTGACATGTATGCAAAATGTGGGAGCATAGAGAATGCGCGTGATGTGTTTGAGAAAATGCCTCACCGAAATGTGGTCTCACGGAATACTATGATTGCAGGATATGCACAGAATGGATGCGTCGAGGAGGCTTTGAAGCTCTTTCGGGAAATGCCAGAGAGAAATGTGGTGTCATGGACTACAATGATTGCGGGGTTTATGCAGAATGGAGATGATGTCGCCGCCCTCGAGCTCTTTAGGCAGATGCAACTGTCAGGTATGAAGGCAAACTCAAATACTTTCACCACTGTTTTACTGGCATGTGCCAGTTTGGAAACTCTTAAACACGGGAAGGAGATTCACGGGGTTATGATTAGGAGTAGGGATGTGTTCGATGTCTTTGTGGGGAGTACCCTTGTAGACATGTATGGAAAGTGTTTGAATGTAGAGAATGCACGCAACGTGTTTGACAGAATGTCTCAACGAGATGTGGTCCTATGGAATACTATGATTGCAGGGTATGCAAAGAATGGGCATATCGAGGATGCTAATGAGCTCTTTTTAAAAATGCCCAAAAGAAATGTGGTCTCCTGGACAGTGATGATGGAAGGATATGCACAACATGGATTAGTTGGCGAGGCTTCAAGACTATTTCAGAAAATGCCGGAAAGAAATGTTGTCTCCTGGAATGTGATAATTGCGGGCTATGTACAGAATGGTTATAGTGAAGATGCCTTGAAGTTTTTTCAACAAATGCAAGGATCTAATGTTAAGCCAAACTCAAAAACCTTTGCCATTGTTCTCCCAGCGTGCGGCAACTTGGCTGCTCTGGAACATGGCAAGGAAGTGCATGAGGTCATAATTAGGAATGCATTAGAGTCTGACGTTTTTGTGAACAGTGCTCTTTTAGACATGTATGCAAAATGCAGGAACATAGAAACTGCTCGTACTGTGTTTGACAGACTGCCTAAAGGAAATTTGGTTTCATGGAATGCCATGATTGCAGGATATGCACAAAATGGGCATGTTGACGAGGCCTTCAAGCTCTTCCAGAGCATTCCGGAGAGAACAATGATCTCATGGACAACAATGATTGCAGGATATGCACAGAATGGACATGTTGATGATGCCCTAAAACTCTTTCAGGAAATGCCTGAGAAAAACTTAGTTTCATGGAATGTGATGATTGCAGGATATTCACAGAATGGGTATAGCGAGGAGGCTCTAATACTTTATCAGCAAATGCAACTAGCAAGAGTGAAGTCAAATTCAAAAACGTTTGTCAATGTTCTCTCAAGCTGTGCAAACTTGACAGCTCTTGCACATGGGAAGGAGATCCATGAAGAAATAATTAGAAGTGGATTTTACTCTGATGTTGTTGTGCAGAATGCTCTTGTAGACATGTATTCTAAATGTGGCTTCCCTGAGAATGCTCGCATTCTGTTTGACACAATGGCTCTAACTGACATTGTCTCATGGAATACAATGATTTCAGGATATGTTCAGAATGGGTATATTGATGAGGCCCTGGAGCTGTTTCAAAAAATGCCTGAGCGAGACGTGGTGTCCTGGACAGTGATGATTGCTGGATATGCACAGAAGGGAAATCTTAATGAGGCTCTGAAGCTCTTCCAAAACATACCTGATCGGAACATTGTCTCATGGAATGCTCTGGTAGCAGGATATGCAAAGAATGGGCACATTGATGAGGCACTGAAGCTCTTTGAAAAAATGCCTGAACGAAATGTAGTTTCCTGGACAGTGATAATTGCAGGATATGCACAAAGTGGGCATGGTATAGAGGCTTTGAAACATTTTCACAAAATGCAACTTATGGGTGTGCAGCCAAATCCACAAACCTTTGCAGTTGCTCTTCCAGTCTGTGCCAACTTGGCAACTTTAGAACAGGGAAAGCAAATTCATGAATCCATAATAAGACGTGGATTTGAGTCTAATGTCTTTATAAGTAGTGCCCTTGTTGACATGTATGCAAAATGTGGGAGCTTGGTAAGTGCATGCAATGTATTTGATAGAATGCCTAAACAAGGCATAGTCACATGGAATGCGATGATCATAGGATATGCCATGCATGGTTGTGGTAAAGAGGCCCTTCAACTATTTGAACAAATGGGACATACTGGAATAAAACCAGACCATGTCACCTTTCTTGGTATTTTGTCTGCATGCTGCCATTCTGGCCTAGTGAATGAGGGCCATATGTACTTCGATGCGATGATTCAATATTATCACATCACACCTTTAATGGTGCACTATGGCTGCATGGTTGATCTTTTTGCCCGTGCTGGGCATTTGTATGAGGCTGAAGACTTTATCAGCAAAATGCCTGTCCAACCTGATGCTACTGTGTGGGGGTGTCTACTTGCTGCTTGTGGAGTCCACAACAATATAGAGCTAGGAGAGCATGTGGCAGAACACATATTTGAATTAAACCCAATAAATGCTACACCGTATGTTCTGCTGTCAAATATCTATGCAGCAGCTGGTAGATGCGATGACATTCAGAAGGTGCGGAAAATTATGAAAGACAGGAGAATTAGAAAGAACCCTGGATGCAGTTGGATTGAAGTCAATAAGCAAGTTCATGCTTTTGTCATGGGGGATAGATCAAACCCACAAGCACAAAAAATTAACTTAGAATTGGAGAGATTATCTGGGCAGAATCCATATAGTAGCTGCATGGTATGTGACTAATGTTATCTGTACTGACTGATATAGAGGAGCATGAGGAACAGATTCTTCTCCCAGGTCAGCTTCGAGGTGCAATGGCATTTGGGCTTATCAATACATCCCCTGGGAGAGTTATTTGGGCAGTCAAGAGCCTTTGAGTGTGTGGTGATTTTCATCATATTGCCAAGTCTGTCTTCAAGATCATTACATGAGGATTTATTGCAAGAGAGACAGTCGTTTCCATTATTCCAAGTCTGGACTGCCGTTTTTGGAGATTATCCATGATGTTCTCTGAAGTGAACTATAGACGTTGGCTTGTATAGTTATTAGTGACAGGCGTTTGTTGATTCTCATAATTGCATTGTTAGTCAAGGGCCAGGTATATTTTTTGGTTTCTGTATAGTTTAGCATTTTGATTTATATTATTAGCTTAACCTGGGATAATCATTATCTAAAGTTATGGTTAGGCTGACTCGTGGAACTTTTTGTTTCACAGGTGTCACAACATTGACATTGCCTATTCTCTCATGGTGGCTATCATTAAATTTATGAGATTATTATTAGCAGGCTTCACAGTGCTCAGAGTCTTTTTGAATTCGTAATGAGGATGATTGGGTTACACAGGGATGCTCCCTGTTGCCAACCTTGTTTGGTATTTATATCGATGAGCTAGAGGCCTACCTCAGGGAGCACACACATGCAGATGATGGCTTCTTTCTATATTAGGTCCTAGTTGCTCCACTTGTACGCAGATGAGTCATCCTCTGAGCATCCTTCCCTGAGGGTTTATAGAGATAGCTAGATGCCCCTGCTGATTTTTGTGACCATAGGCAATTGATGGTGAACCTTAGCAAGACTTAGGTCATAGTCTTCAATGCTTTTAAAAATGCCATATCAGAGTTTCATTTCTTCTTTAGAGGGTAGATTTCCACAACTTACACCTACTTGGGAGAGTCCAATTCAAGTGTGCCCAGTTCAGTATGAGGCCCACAACCCAACTTTAGCTTAGCAAAGTGTACGAGTCTCTCTCCATGCTCAAGCGCCAATTCTTACACACTTTCAGGACATCTTGACTGAGATGCATCTTTTAGACACTATCATTAAGCCGATTGGTCTCTAAAGAGCTAAGATTTGGGGCTGTAGCTTCATGCATATTGATTGGGCTCACATTTAGCAAGTGTAGTCCCTCATGTTGCAACGGATGATCTAATGCAAGTGGATGGTCCCGCAGGCCTTTGCAGGTTGACTTCAGTGTCAATCCATTTTCCTTAAGTGTATTTTTAGACTAGTTTCCTTTATTCACAAGGTTCACATCATGGTTGATTTAATATTAGAGGGTGTTAGATACCCTTACCTAGCCCTTTACGCTTTAATGGAGATAGCTTCAACCCCCTCAAAATGACAATGAGCTTGGTTCTTTAAAGCCTTCTTGTTACTTCATTCCATTGGCATATCAATCAAGCATCTCCCCCATTTAGTTATTCTTTGGATGCTCCTAGCTATCCTCTTCCTTGCAATAGGGCATGATGCATGTATTTGCTTTCATTGATTGCCATTGTTTATCTGATTAGGGATGACATTTTTCGACAATACATACAAGCTACTTGGATCTCCCCTTCCAAGCCCTTAGTCATAAGATGGCCTACTACCTTGACTATAATTTTCAACTAAGAGATGCTTTGTTGGCCCCTCCATTGTTTAATAAAGATTGCAGTGGCACTTCAATGATATAATGGCACTAGGTCTGATCCAAAATGGATCCGAACAAGCGAATGGTTGTAAGACTCAGTGCCTACAAGTGAAATTAGGCAATTAATGAAGGTTAGATAAACTATGAAAGCCAACGTAAATATAAAAGTGGAGTAAGACAAAATGAGAGAAAAACAAAGAATTAAATGAAAAAGAAAAAGAAAATGGGAAGGAATAGGCTGAGGAATGAGAAATGAAAGGTCATGCTTGTTGGCCTTTCCATTACCCTGATTCTTCCTATTTCTTCCTTTACTTTCATTCTCAATGGGTCTTTTTGGGGCTAAGGAGACTGTAATGGGTGAGCCAATAGCCATGGTGGGGATCATGACTTGGATTTTGACATATTTCACAGACCCCTCCCTTCTACCATGCCCACAAATGGGTTCACAACACTAGTGGTAGATCAATAGAGCCAAGTTCTAAAACCAGGTCTGTCTTTGGACTGATTGAAATGCCATTAAAAAATAACTCTTTTTGTTTTGTTAGTTCGAAGGAAAGGGTTCGTAGGGGCAGTAATGTAATGCAATTAAGAGACAAGCATTCCGATCTACATGACCAACCATAAGAAGCAACTACTTAAGTAGCTAGATATTGGCAACACAAGAAGTAATCCAATGAAACCCTTCATCTCGTCATGACAATATAAGGTGAAAATATTGGCACTTCTGGGTCAAGAAGTGCCAATAGGTTGTTAGGGCTAAACCTATTGGGTTGATATAGGCTTGATTTATTTCTAGCTGTCATATTACAAGGGTTGTTGGTAGGGCATAAGAACTTGGGTTCCTCATCAAACAAACATAGAAGAGACAAAGAACAACCTATAATAGTGAAGGTGGAGGAAGGATATTTTGAGTACCTAAGTCATATGTTGACTACATCAAGACTTAATACTATGTGGGTTGCTAGTAGCCTACCTTCGATTAAGTGGAATACATATGTTAATTTACTTCACTTAGATATTCTAAGGGCCCAGTGCCAAAAAGGATATCTCTTTTCCTGCTTAACCAATTCTCTCCTTGGTCGAAAGAGGAATTAGATCCCAAGATTTACGTTAGATATATTAGGTCACTAGAAACATTTCCCTCTTATTTATCTAATACTCTCTCTTTCTTCCTTACTTATTTTCCTGCTTAACCAATTCTCCCCTTGGTCGAAAGAGGAATTAGATCCCCAAATTTACGTTAGATATCTAAGGTGACTAGAAACATTTCCCTCATATTTATTTAATACTCTCTATTTCTTCCTTCTTTCCAACCCTGTTGATTGAAAACTGGGTGAACTACTAATAATTTATTACATGAGCTAGTAATAAATGCTATAAATATTTATTACTAGGATCCTTCCTATAAATTGACACTCTATAAATGCTACAAATATTTATTTCCCACTTTGCTTTGTTCTTGAGCATAGCATTCTTTCTTTCTCGCTTTGTTTTTTTCTTGAGCATAACATTCTGTTGGTTCGGGGTTTTCGACCCAGGGTTCGAAAGGCTTTACCAACAAATGCCCCATAGATGTTGGCATATTCAATCTTCAAGGACTAAAGAAAGTCTCCCCCAAGACGCCATAACAATCACAAAGACCGTAGGTTTTGTTAGCACATAAACTTGTCAAGGTCTTTAGAGGCGTATTTCTTGCCCAGGTCTGTAATTTTGTCTGTCTTTCTTCCTTGTGCAGACCCGATTGTAATGTTTTCCTTTCGACTTATGGTTTTCCTTCCATTTGTCTTCATCTAGTTGATCGACCTGTTTTTCTTGTCAAATCACCTGAATGCCATTGACCATAAGCCTTTCTGTTTTCCCTAGGGTTGATGCATTTCTCCCTTTGCCTTTGTCACTGATCCTCTTATTCTCGCCGAGCCTCCAACTAGTCACCCAAGTAATCGTTCACAGGCCGAAATCATGACCACTGAGTGCAACACTTGAAGTGGTTCGATGTAGATGCAAATCAGGCGAGCGAGCAAGTTCACTCTTCAACGAAGGCAAGCGAGTGCGAGAATCAGGAGTTCAAAATGTTGTAAAATTGTTCAGCAAAAATCGCGAAGTCCCGATTCAATCATGGAGAGCCGAGGGTCGTTGATCCAACATCGTCGAATTTCGGAGGATTGAAAATCGGGAGTTAGAGGTTCTCGTCATAAAGGTGCATTCATAGCCTGAAGTCTCGAGACCCAAAGTGCCGACGTAAACTGGGCCATCCAATCAAAGGGAACGCGCGACACCCGATCTGAGGGATCACGATTTCACGATTCAGAGGTTTGAGCATGAAGCACCTAGCGAAATCACGACGTGCCTATAAAGCTGTGCCCACGGTTGCAGCCTGAGGTCGTATTGAAAGCAGGGCCATAGAAGAAGTAGGCGCTGATCAAGCGGCAGGCAGCTGAAGCGTTCGAGGAGCCAATCGTGGCCATTAGAAGCAGGGCATATCCCAACATTGATTCAGATAGATTGTTTTGTGGATTCGGGCATTGAGACATGGTGAATCGAGGGGAGTGAGAACTCTCGATATGCGAAGTCTCGAAATTCCACTTGTTTAAAGCGCGAGGTCACAGTCTGCAGTCATGCAGGGTGATGAAAGGGAGCTGTGCAAAGAATTGAAGCGCCCGAGTCAGTCACAAAGAGGAACTGCATGGCCTCGAGACATTAGAATTGACTCAAAGAAGTTGCATGCTCACCTGGACATTCATGGGTGTCAGGCTCCTCCCCGATCCCAATGCAGTTAGTTAATGTAAGCAGGGGGTGTTAGTTGAAACCTCGTTTCACCCTGTAAATGGAGAGCACGAGAGTGTCGGCCGTGAAGGCAGGCTGTTAGTCCAAGGTCTCTCTGTCCATGAAGTTCTCTGCAAAGCCCATATTGATCTAAGATCGCGTCTGACAGAAGAATGTATGTGCAGTCTGACAGGAGAAGAAGAAGACGTGAAACCTTGAATATAGTGACTAGAGCACACTTTTATAGAGGGCCAGTTGCTTTGAGTATATATACTCAGTTTTCATATTTTGGTAAAAGTCGAGGGTAGAACAAAGCTCCTGAACTGTAAAGTTTTAATGAACTCTCTGGTTACCTGGTTATGTATATGCATTTAAGATTTCTTGTTTAATGACAGTCAACCTTCTTACTCCATCTTGTTTCCCTTTGATGCGGAAAGAGTTCATGATTGATTGATTCACTTGAATTATTGTGACTGCATTATGATGAAAGTTTGATTATAGTGTTGTTGCAGTTCTTTTCAGTTTCTGTGAATTTGAATTTGAGAAGTTCTCGCGTTTAAATTTGTTCTTCCTTGAATTGTTGAGAGACTTGATGCCCTCAACGGATCTCTACATTTTCTCACCAAAGTCTTCCTCCTACTCACCCTTACTACAACTTATTGTTTGAAGTTAAACTAAGACTTTATTTGCTTGTGCATGCCAATCCAGTTTTCTGAGTTAAGGCGATATTTTCCTGAGACTGCGCCCATTTGACCTTTTTATAACCAACCTGTGACATAAAACTCTGATGGGTATCAAGCTTGCCTTTCCCGCAATCTGAAGGGCGACTTTCGGTGCTAACATTTCTGGCGCCGTTGCC
>ML812722.1:86073-99121 GCA_009831015.1 Picea engelmannii
GCTTTGTGGTTGAGTTATCCTAGAAGTATGGTTAGATAACCCATGATTAATTTTGGAATAATGAGATTAAGATCAATGAATTTGTTAGTGAAAATATCCTAGATGGATAGTGCTTATCATGCCATTTCTGGTGGTATGTGGAACGTCACATAACTCCTCACGGTTTGAGAGTTATGGCCTTACGAAGTTGGAGGACCCTCATATGTTGGCTTGAAGCCCAAAAAGGTCAAAGAAGTCAAAGTGCTTGCAAAGAACAAATTATTTAAATAATAAAGTGAAGTGACAAAATCAAGGAGGATTATTTAAATATAAAGTGACAAAGTCAAAGAGGATTATTTAAATATTAAAGTGAAGTGACAAAATAAAAGAGGATTATTTAAATAATAAAGTGAAGTGACAAAGTCAAGGAGGATTATTTAAATATAAAGTGACAAAGTCAAAGAGGATTATTTAAATATTAACGTGAAGTGACAAAATAAAAGAGGATTATTTAAATAATAAAGTGAAGTGACAAAGTCAAGGAGGATTATTTAAATAATAAAGTAAATGGAGAAATTTCTAATTATGGAAAGTGGTTATAAGAAGGTTAACCCTAAAATGAGGAAAATGGGTTAAGTGTTCAAGTGGCTATTGGATACATGGACAAGTGGAAAATTAGGCAAAGTTGGACATAGGTGACTATGTGGACAAAGTGGCCTAGAAGATGCTTCTAAGAAAGCTACTTGGAGAGTATAAATAAGAGGCAAGGGTCTCTTGTGAAAAATATCTCTTGAGCATAGCTTGAAGAGCATAGAAAGGGGCTGAAGGAAGGCAAAGCACGTAAAGTTGGATGAAGTCATGAATACTTGAGTGTGAGCTGATGCCAGATTCTAGAAGTCTGAAGCAAGTTCCAGATCTGCATTCCATGGGCTCAGATTTTCCATAGAAACTCTGGTATGATTACATATTTGTCTTGATGGATACTCTTTCTTATTGTATGGTGAATTCTTAAGGCATTCTTGGTGTGGCTGTTGTGATATGGTTATGTTGGTTGATTGATAGAGTGAGAAACACTCTTATGATTAAGTACTGATATGATTTCCATAGTATACTGGTTGCTTATACATGACTAAGTAACATTCATATTGTATGGTTGAGGAGCATGAGTAATATGTGGGAGAGAATATATTTTTTGTGATTGGTTATGGTTCATATGGGACAATGAAAGACATAAGTAGATGTGACTGCAGGATGCAAAATATCTGAGTTTTTCATAGAGAGAAAACCCTAAGGCATACACAGGCTGTAGTACATATGCGTGCTGCACTACTGACAGGTTGTGTACTGTTGACAGATTGATATCTGTTAAGGATTGATTCATCTTCTCAGTTGGTGCTGAGTTGTGTAAGATGAGTCTTTCATTGTAGAGATGGTGCTCTCGTGGAGTTGTAACTCTATTCAGTTGTTGCTGATGACCTAAGGATTGTAGTCCATAATAAAAAGAAAATTGTACATACATCTTATGTTCTTTGTGTTCCTTGTGGTGATGACTTATTGATGATATATGTTGCTGATGTATGTTCACATTTAACTAGTTATAAATGACAATAATAAGTAATGAGTAAATGGTGATTGCTAACTAAGGAGTTTTGTGAAGGGAAAGTTTTTATAAAAATCCCTACACTAATTCACCCCCCCTCTCAGTGTGGTCGGTGTGTCCAACACAAGATTCATGGCATGCCTCATACCATTGTTTCTAACCGGGATCCTACTTTCACCAGCAATGTTTGGCAAGAAATTTTTAGGTTACAAGGCACCCAATTGCATCTGAACACAATGTATCATCCCTATACTGATGGTCAAATTGAAGTTGTCAATAAGTGTTTGCAAACATATTTGAGGTGTTTTGCCTCTGAGAGGAAAAAATAGCGGGCTCAATGGTTACCCCTAGCTTAATGGTGGTACAACACTTATTACTATACAATTGCTCGCATGACTCCTTTTGAAGCATTATATGGAAAAAAGTCGCCTACATTTCTCTCATACATGCCTGGTGTCTCGAAGGTCCAGGAGGTTGACCAAACTCTTACAAATTGAGAGGCTATTCTTCGTACCCTCAAAGAGAATTTGTTCATGGTTCAGAATCCCATGAATAAAAAATAATATCAATGTCTCTTAGAACATCAATTTTCTGAAGGAGACTAGGTGTTTCTTTGACTGCAACCTTATAAGCAAACTTCACTCAAGGTTGAGCATTGTCAGAAATTGGCACCCAAATTTTATGGTCCTTATACAATTCTTAAGCATGTGGGACATGTGGCCTATCAATTATATTTTCTCAGTCATTCTAAGCTCCATCATGTTTTTCATGTTTCCTACTTAAAGAAGGTGATTGGAACTAAGTTCCAAACTCAAACCAATCTTCCCGAGTTGGATGAAGAAGACTCCATCTGGTTGTATCCACAAGAAGTCTTGGACTAGCGTGAGCAACATCTTCGTCAACGGACCATCAAGGAAGTGTTAGTACAGTGGAAGGATACAACTGCAACATATACCACCTGGGAGACAATTACAATTCTGCAACAATTTCCTCATCTCAAGCCTTGACGACAAGGATGTAGGTATAATAGTATAATTTCCATGTAATAAAGACTAATATTAATAAGGCCTAGTAATAAGGAAGAATTAGTCAAATGTAAGAATACCTAATAGAAGCTTCCACTTCTAGAAGATCTTCCTCTAGATTGTTCTTTTGGTAGATAGATTTAGTATAAATAAGAGTAAAGGGAATGACAAGTATTTGTCTTGAGAATCATTGTAATATTGCGCTTCTCTACTGGAGGTTTCCCCCTCGAAGACATGAGTGAACATTGTTTCCTATCAATAAATATATTATTTTGGTGCTGTGGTTTCATATGTGTTGTTCCGTTGTTATTCTCTGTAGTATTTATCTTTTTCTATTATTATAATAGATCTAGTACCTTACAACCCATGCCACATATATTCCACCTTGTTCCAATAGGAGGCCTCCATGTGTCTGTGGGGCCTTGCTGACCTCACTTAAATTTTGCTCCATTGAAAAATTCAAAGGCTTTCAACAATGATATGGTGACATGTGGCACTTGGAGATTAATATAGGGAAAAAAACCCTCATTGGGAACAAATATCACTACTTTCAAAATGGCAAGTCAACACCTAAGATCTCAAAGCACTGCGACACTGTCCTTCTTTACATCTTCGAGTGGTAAAAAGGGTAACCCATGAACTCACAAAGGCCCTTACATTCAATTTTTACAGTTAATTTTACTCATAAGCTAGTAAAATGGCCATTGTCTCAATCCCTAACAAACCACAATTGCCCAGGAAGCTCGTCCAAGTTGATGAAACCCTAATTGACATAGATAATGACATGTTTGACCCAATATTATCATTTTCAAACCTATGCCCAATTGTTCACAATGCTCAAAAAAATGCAAATAATGACCAAGATTACTTACACCTATGGGAATCAAACCTGGTTTGATCCAACATCCTGCAAACCTAAAATTTCCTAGAGCTCGTCGATTGGTGCACTACTAATTATCAAAATGATGAAGACAAGGTGATGTCTACAAATGAGTATAGGATTATTTGTACCATATCACAAGACTCCCTTTCCAAAATGGTTTTTTTTCCTAAAAGATATTATGAAAACTTGGAGGACCATACCCTAGAGACCCAATATCAAGAAGTACCCATTTTTATAAAGAAAATATTTTCGGTAATCTATTGGCTCCCAATGCCCCATTACCAACTACTCCACCTCCTTTCAAATCCAACATGTTTCCCAAAATCACCAAAAACGTTGTGGCCATAATTTTCCAAGTACTATGGTATCATGATAGAGTAGGTGATGAAGCTATCCTTGGATTATTCTCCCTTCTATGTCCCATAGAATCCATGAGTTTCCCAAAATTTGACAATTTCCAGCTCCTAGAAGAGTTTATACAAGATCAATTGGAAAATTTTCACAGTACCAGATATTTCAGATACCAATATTACCTGGTGTACCTCATTCTATCTCAAAACCACCCATATTTTGAGGTCTGGGGAATCAAGATCACAAATGAAGTTGGAAAGTTGAAACCAATCATTGAATGGACCCATGAGATGAGGAAACAGGAGAAGAATAGAGGTTTTAGCCTCTATGTCAACAAATACATGAATGCCATTTATACTTTGATACATGACACTCCACTTCCAAGAGTAATCCTAGAGATAAGGCATATTTTGTAGTTGAGAAAGGATGTTAGGACATGGGATTGTACCTAGTTGAGGATCATACCATCGTCAAGGTATATGGATTTGAGCAAGAACCCTAAAATATCCCTATCTTTTTAACACCAAGTGTTTTTTTCCTTAGAATATATTAGACAAAGATTGTTGGCAGATCACTTCCTCTTTTCTCAACAAAAAAAGTCCATTACCTTCCCATTATCATAGGAGATTGGTCCCTTTTTGGTTCAACAAATGACAACGTTTTTTGTAGAAAAGGAGAAGCTCAATCAATTTGATTTTGACAAAGGGGAGGGATGGGTATATGAACCACATGGTGTCATCTCAGCAAGGAAGCCAACCTACAAGCATCAACCAAATGCTTTGGTGGAAAGCACTGCAAACTTATATTCATGAGATGAAATCAGACAGATCCTAGGAAGTGAGATCCCCAGTCAAACCACCTCATCAAACTAGGCTAGTACAATCCAAATTACCCAAACTATGAAGAGGATATTATTAGAAATACAGTCTGGAATAGAGGTGGATGATCAAAAGAACAAAAATACCAAAGGGGTTGAAGAAGTGGAAATGGAGGATAGTATCATAGGATCCCTGGATGAAGGGAAGGGTATTTTGAAAATAAATTAAGGGGAAAGTGAGGTTGAGGCAACCCCTAAAGGACCAAACCTAACCATTGAACATATATCCTCAACTATGTTGTCATAAGGAGGAATCAATCAAACCTCTATAAGTGAATGATCAACAGAGAAACAACTTTCTTTGTTCTCTCATTACCTAGATATCAAAAAATAGGCTAGGAGATGAAGAAGGAGATGTATCCTTAGGCATGTGAGGTTACAACCAAAACAAAATTGATATCAACAATGGATTACCAACAAAGCACTTTCAATTTGGCCCTTTTGGAATCTAAGGTGCCAAAACCTCTCTCTCCAATAGATTACAAAGCAATTCAGATAAAACTCAAGTTGGAGGATATTCAACCAACTAATATAATTGACTTGCACCAACAAGAAAGTGACATGTTGTACAAAGGGGTGCTTCAGTCCTCTACAAGTGAAAATAAGATGAAGGAGATGGTGCTTAAAATTAATAGACAACTAAAGAAAGATAAAGTGGCCACTAGAGCCAATAAAAAATGGATAGTTGAATTAGAAGAGAAGATCATATATCTAGGTATAGATCCAAATGATCTCACTGTTGTGGGAGATTTGATGAAGAAAAAGGACACTAAAATCAAATTCCTAAAGAAGAGATTGAATATTCTTGAGGCACAACATGTGTAGACTCCAGAATTGCAGTCCAACCATGAGGAGAAAGAGCAATGATATCATTAGCTGTTAGAAAGCATGAAGGTCATCAAGAGGTTAAAAGAGGAAAATAAGGTCCTTAAAAATCAACAAACCCAACTGATTCAAGAAGAAAAATTAGGGACAACACAAGCTCCTTTGGAATACCCACTAGAAGGTTTGACTAAGATAATGGATAAACTTAGTGTGAAGGAAATGGAGCTAGGTACTATGACCAGTCAACTCAAAAATAAGGATGCAAGGGTGGCAGAACTTGAAGACCAGAAAAAGAGCATAGAAGTTCTGCTAGCCTAAATAAATGTTGAAGGATCAGATTCTGTCACTAAGAGGGGGGGGGTGAATCAGTGACACAACAATTATATCAATTTTTATTTATTAATGCAAACAGAATCTTAACACAATATTTTATCATGGAACCCAAATGGGAAAACCACAAACTCTTTTCTATTAATTGCAAAAATTGTTTTACATGTTACATAGATGAAAGATGTACTTCCTCTTTGATCAAAACTGACTGATCAGGATGCACCCACACCCTGGTTTACCAACACCAACTGGTAGGAGGCTACGACCCCCTATTTAGTCAGCTACAACTAAAAGGGAAGCATCAATTCCCTCTGCAGGCACCAACCTGCCCTTGCACCACCCAACCACCCTTAATACATAGGCATTTAGATTTTCTTCCTGGAATTTGCTTCAACTATTTATCTTCTGATTTGGATTGTAGAGACACTTTCTTCTCACCACACTTCATTGTTTATATAATATTCAAAACAAAGTGAGTGTGAAACAATGTGTTCCTTCATTTCGAACATCGCACCTCTTCGATTAATTAGCGTTAATACTGTTTATTTATTTATTTTTTACCGTGAAGGTAAATTGATCACAGTCATGGATCAATTTTAAACCTTTATACTTGTTTACGAATATCTGTTAATTTCATAGAGACCAAAATCTATGGAGGTGCTTCCTTCAAATCAATGGTCAAGATTTAATTATGATCTTCTCATGAGATGAACGGATGATTGGATTTCGGTGTTTGAGACTTCGGGATATTAGAGTATTTTCTTTCTATGCAAAACTCCCAAAGTAGAAACTCCCGACATGAAATAAACCTGCTGATGTCACATGATGACTTGGTACATGCTGAGTATCTTCCACATGTCATTCAAATTCACTATTTAGATGTGCTTGAAATGAAAATTTTACTTTGACACTTGTCACTATCTGATTGTGCCATGTGTCCTAGATGACGTTCTCTGCTGACGTGGTTTTCCAAAGTGTCTTTCTTCCTTGAATTTGGGGTTTCGACCTTTGGGTTTATTTGCTGTATGTTATGTCCAACCTCCTGATCTTTGAAATGGTGAAATCCCAACTAAAGGTGATAGCTCCTCTTCCACAACTCATTTTACATGTGACCTTGGGTTATGACCCAGGGCTGAGTGTTTTGTCATTTTCACGTATTGGGATTTTGAACAAATCTCATTGTTGTTTCTTCGAATAAAAAATCCCTGAATTTGTTTATCTAGTGCCACGTGTTCTCCTTTCAACTGACGACTATAATCTCTTTGGAATTTTGGACTTCACAAGTTCGGGATCCTTGACTCCTCGACACTCCAAATCCTCCGATTCCTGAGTTTCGAAGGAACTCACAACTAACCACCGTGCTGCTTCTCCTAGATCTAATGGTCGAGATCCTTCATCATCATATCGACAGTCATTGTCACTTTTACCAAAAGGTAGGGGGCCTGATGGGTCATCCCGGGCTCCAGGCTAGTGAGCTTCTCATGGAGTCCAACACCTAGAGTCCCCACCATACCTTTGCACTACGTGTCGATAAGCTATGAAGACATATGTGTATATAAACCTATATGTGTTTATTCGTGCTTCCAGTGTGGGATAAATCCCATTACTTGAGACAATAAGCGCCATTAATTTCTTGATCGAACGGCTGCTGAAGCTTCTCGCCTTTTCTGTGCATTGTTCAACTTCTCAGCCTTTTCCTGTGCAATGGTCGACTACATTCTGCAATGCACTTCTTCCTTCTTCATATCATAGGAACATTGTTGATCCTATCTTGATTAACAATAAACATAGATTTCCTCTCTGTGCAATGTGTTATTCCTTCTGAGGTTTGATCATTCGAGTATTTTCTTATCCTGTTCGCTCTTTCGATCTCTGCACACTATTTTGACATCATCACTTCGTTCGATCTCTGCACACTGTTTTTTCATCATCATCACTTCGATTGTTGACATCAATGACAATATTTCCAACAAATTTTGCCAAGGAAGAGGCTCAAAAAGACTTAACTATGTTAAAGATGAAAGTGATAGGGAAATCAACTTCAAGAGCATCCAAACATGTTATTTGGGACATTATATCCACTCTAGTATCCCAAAATTGGCCCAATTTTCCCTAATAGGTGATTAGCTTGAGTTACTCACATCAAATAAGGATATAACTAAAACAACAATGAGTTGGAAAACAAGCCAGACTTGGCCAATGAAATCATAAAGTTCATGAACAACATGACCAAAGAGAAGATCAATGACCTCAATGTCACTGATAAAACCAACATTGTGATAGATACTAAGGAGGTCCTTGCAAAAATAATACTCATGAAAAATGATGAGAACAAATTGCATGAGATGACAGGGGAAGTAGCTTCATTTAAAAGGATATTTACTGATCTCATCAAGCTTGAGTTGTCACTTCCCTGGGATGGAAATGGATATATACTCCCATAAAAGAAATACTAGGAGCTGTTAGAAAACAACATAAATGATGACAACATGTTTGAAAAATTTGAAGGAGTTTTGAAAGGACAAGATGTTCTAGAAATGCTTGCTGGAGATTTTGAAATACTTCATAATCTGAAGGTGATTTTCAAAAATCTGCCCCAACCATCCTATAAGAGATACACAAATCTAGATGAGATGGTGAGGAATATGAATAAAATTGATTACCCCATGGGAAAACCATGGAAGAACCTATGCCAATTTTCCAAGATCCCTCTGGAAAGACAGTGAGAATCAAGTGGTAGACACTAAAAATTCTGGAGATAAATTTTGATACAATAATTTTTTATGTAAAACACTTTTTACTATGGTGGGACCCCTCCCAAAATAAGAGGTGGTTTTAAGGAATAAAGAAGCAGTAAGAAGTTTCAAAAAATTGTTTTGGATGACACAAGGCTATAAAAGATAAATAAGGCACAATTTTCAAGAGTCAACACTTTGGGGAATTAAAGAGTTTATTATACTCAAGGTCGCAAGATCATAGATCTCAAGAACATACAAATGATGAAGGAAACAAGCCTCAAGAGATTCATACACCATGATGTATTCAATCTCTAGACTCCACATTCATATTCATTCATTGTAATTGGTCTTCCAGTGAATCCATATCTCTCATTCTGACTGTTGTATCAGATCCACATTAATAAAAGCTTAGAGAAACATATTAGCACCACATTCAATGTTACTATGTGATGTTTTCCATGATATCTGAATTAAATTCATCTTGTAGGACTGATTCTTATCATTTTGTTTTGATATATTTTTATATATGAAAAAGGTTTATGTTATTTTGAATGTATGGAACATTTAAATTTGTTTGAAGCATAAATCTCCACATATCTAGATGCATATTGTTCACACTACTAAATTCTTAATTTCTCAACATACTTTTCTTCCCCTAAAAATACTACAAGATTTATTCTCTGAAATACCTTGCTAGTTTATTTGTTTCCCTTAAAATTCATCCATCCACCCCTTTGAAAATTCCAAATGTCTGATTGCACGTGGTAACATGCCTCTTGGGGTTGAGAGTTGTTATTCATCTGATCTGAATTTTTTGAGGATAGAGAGAGAGAGAGAGAGAGAGAGAGAGAGAGAGAGAGAGAGAGAGAGAGAGAGAGAGAGAGAGATTCACAAAAGACATTTCCAACATAAAATTGGCTTTAAATATCCATCTGAGTTTTATCCCTTGAGGTGCCTTGGCATAGTTCTCTTAACATCCTGGAACATCTCAAGGAACAACAACATCCATATAGGTGCTATGCAAAATAATACATAACATACATACATTTAGACTAGGATCTATGATATATAGAGACCAAGGTACTTCATTCTTCATTCATTAATATCAACATCATTCAAATGCATTTAAATACATAGAGGGCCGAAGCCTTCTCAGAGTGCATTCAAAGTGAAAAAATAGACCAACAATACACTTAGATATCGATATACTTTCTCTCTCATATTCACTTAATATCTTTGAACAGCTAATGAAACTGAACATAACAAGAACTACTACAATGTGTAACTAGATCTCTAACTCATTTAAAACTAAGATAACAATGAAATATTTGTTAATAAAAAACCCAACCCTTACATATCCACATGCATTCCTCTTATGTTTATTGGACTGTGGCAATCATAAAAACCTTGCGAGCTCACCCACAACCTCGACCATGACTAGTCGGGTTGTTACAAAAAAAATTATAATCATTACTGGAGATCTTTGTGGATTTGACATACATGTAAACTTTACAAGTCTTTGCATGCAGTACAAAAAAATTGGTATACACAATAGATCATTGGTTGATGCAAGTGATGAATCTTGGCACTATATAGTGCAAACCCTTGGTGCACTCATAATACTAACTTGTGGTGTGTGTGATATTTCCAAAACCTTAGGGTGCCAACAGACCCACAACACTATGCCAAAACCTTAGGTTTCCAGCAGACCCACACCACACCACTGTTAGTTGGCTCATCATCAAGTCAATAAAGTTGCTTCGTAATTAGTTCAATGATGAAGTTTTTAGAACACTTGAGTCCGACCAGTGGGACATTTTCAACAATCCCTATTTAGGTGAAATATATCCATCTTTGGCCGGTTTGGTGGATCTTTCGACCTCTGAATATCTCGCCCACCCTCGAGGTTGAAATGTGAAGTGCTCACTTGACAGGTTGTTACATTGTCTCGGGATCATTTTCTCCCACCCCTTGGGGTCCGAGGTGTCATTTTCATAAGATTCAAAGTGAAATTCAAAGAAAATTGTTGTGTCCCAGGCATTTTTGTCGACACCCTATAAGTTAGGTCCCATTCCCACAAGACATTTGTGGATGCAATCCATTTGCAAGATCTCCATTGTTGGAATTAGTGAATTTCTTGTTGTTGACACTGCATATTATTCTTCTACTAGTTGAAGATATCTATTTCTCAACAGAATCCTTGGATATCTTGAGTCGTTAACACTGCTAGCACCTAACATCTGTGCCTTTCTTTTTCACTGGAAGGAAAATCGGTTCAACTCTCTGACTTGGCTCAGATTACACCCTACTCCACTGTTGGAATTAGGGCATCTATTGTTGTCAACATTGTAGCTTGTTTCTTTTTCTGGTTTAATATAGCCATTGCTCAAGGTAATACTTGGGTACCCCCCTTGGATTATAACATAGCACCTAGCATTCGTGCCTTGCTTTGTCACTAGAAGGAAAATAGGTTCAACTCTCTGACTTGGCTCAGATTGCACCCTGCACCCTAAGCTATCCTGACTCTGTGGTCTAATCCTTTCCAAGAGTGATTGGTGTTAGGAACCTACAATGTACCTTTTTGCCCACACTTTTTGCCACCATTACACCCTTGTTTCACTCATATTTAATTTCACATTATCACTTTACCCTATTTTTCAAAAGGTATACAACATCTCTTATCTTTACTATATGTTTAATCTGTTTTGCATATAGTTTTACATTACTCTCGTACTTAACCATTGATTAGAAATGTATAAGTGTTGAAACAGTTCGAACTGCAGATTAGCATTGAGGCCTGTTGCTGAAACAGTTAAAGCACACAAACCTTGTGGCTGAAACAGTCTGTGGACTATGATGCTGAAACAACAACTCACATAGAAGAAGATGTTACACTCTCTGTGGTCTATGATGTTGAAACAAAAACTGCTACACTCTCCGTGGTCAATGATGATGAAACAACAACTCACACAGAAGAAGTTGTTACACAGTCCATGGTCAATGATGCTGAAACAACAACTCACACAGAAGAAGTTGTTACACAGTTCGTGGTCTACGATGCTGAAACAACAACACAAAACTGTTACATTGACCACAACAGCCGCACCTTGATCTAGCATTCGCTGCTACCTGAGACCAAGTTGCTGAAACAGTCAGAACACAAATCCCATGGCTGAAACAACTCGCAATTTGCGATGCCGAAACAACATACAACAACAGTAACAAGAAGACAAATAAAGAAGCTGTTACTCCATCCGCAACAACAACACCCCACTCTACTCTTTAAATAAGAGGAAATCATCATCAGAGAGGAGCTTCTGTTTTAGCTAGAAAGGATTTTACAGAGAGGGACGTGTTTTACTTCAAATTGTAATATGATACAGTTGACAGATGAATAAAAGACTGTTCTGAGCATTTCTCTCTAGTTCTTTTCGTTTCAGGGGAATCTTGTGAGAAGGGAGGGCCCACCTTCTTCACAAGATTCACCCATTAGATTTATAGTGTGTTAGTGTTATTTCTGTTTATGCCTTGATTAAATTATGTTTTGCTGAAACACTACTTTATTGAACTTTGTTTTGCTGAAACACTACTTTACTAAACTCTGTCTTGCTGAAACTATGCTTCACTGGTTACTACATTCTTTTCATATGATTCATGCTTAGGTAACTGTTAATTGTTCTAGTTAGCAATCTTGTTTGGTGAATTTATGAAAGCTTGATAATCAGGGACAGGTGCTAAAGATTCCTGCTTGGGGAATAGGGTCCTGTTCTCTGTTAGAAATAGTTAGCCTTTAGTGCATTATTTCAATTAGTAATGAGTTCATGAAAGTGTGCTAATCAGAAACAGGTCTTGAAGATTCCTTCTTGGGGAATAGGGTCCTGTTCTCTGTTAAGAGGTAGTTAGTCTTCAGTGTGTGTCAATCATTTCAATTAGCAATGAGTTCATAAAAGTGTGGTGATCGGAAACAGGTGTTGAAGATTCCTACTTTGAGAATAGGGTCCTGTTCTCTAGTTATAGAATAGTTGGTCTTTCCTTTTGAAGTGTCTTGAAGGATTTCTTTTCAGTTTTTTATTTCCTTAATGTAATCCGGGGTTCTTTGGACAATTAGTTCTTTAAACATTGAACTCTGCAATAGGTAGATTGCTTTCCTATAATTCAAGTTAGAACTTCAGTTTGTTCAAGGCAAAGTGTGATTAATATGTTTTTACTACAACTCTAGGTTGCTTTTGATATTGAGCATATATAGTGCGTGATTACCTTTGAAATAAACAAACTTCCCTGGGTTGACAATTTATGTAGCACTTGATTGTTTAATTAAATAAGCAATTATAGTGACCAACATTTTGGCGCCATTGCCGGGGAAGGTAATTATAGATTTCAAAAGCACTTATGATTTTTCAGATACAAATATTGCATGAGAGGACATGGAGACCTCAAAGA
>ML812722.1:160817-173047 GCA_009831015.1 Picea engelmannii
TGAGTCTGTGGAATGACGGGATGACTCGAACTGCAATAGTTTAGAGAGGGACTGTTTGAAGTCTTCGTGCTTGACTAGCTCTAAAAGGGGAACAGGAATTCTGATCTTTTGAATTTCATGCTCAAAGTTAAAAAGGGAAGGGGGCTTCCAAATTTCTCTCACCCCCGGGACAGAATCTTTGGCTATGGGTGGGGGATTCTGAGCTTTCTTTTCTTTGTCGATGCCCGCTGCATCTTTAGCAAGCTTCTTTTCTCTGGGAACTAGATCAGGGACGTTGGACTTCCCTTCTTTCTTCTTAGATCTGAGGTTGTATTTATTTGGGCTATTATTGGCATTTTCCCTTTTACTCAATTCATTTATTTGACTGTTCATGAGGGATACCTCATGCGGATTGAGTTAAATGAGGAAATGGGGAGGTGTCATCAACACAATGGATTTCAGGATCAAGCTCAAGTTGTTCTTCCTCCCTCTCCTCCTCAGTAACAAGGTTGTTTTGGAGAGGGATTTGAATTTTCTGATCATTTCTATCTCTGTCTCTTTGTTCCCTTGGCATGATCTGAGGAGCATTGTTATTCGGCCTCCTGAAGTTGCCTATGTTATCGATATTTTGAGGATTTTTGTATGTCTGCTTCCCTTCTAATTCCAACCTTTCCATTCTGGCCAAAAGTGATTTTAGTAACTTGGTTACTTCATCCATTTGAGGGACGGAGGCAAAGGAACTGGAGGTTGAGGCTTCAGCTCTTCCCCTTCCTCTGTCTCTATCAGTCTTATTCCTGAGTCGATCAACTGTCAATATGTTAGACTCTACTTCTAGGGTTGCATCTTGCATGTGAGCCAAGGAAGTAGCTCTTCTCTCTCTTAACAGGAGGCAAAAGTCGGGGTCAAAAGCACTGGCATAGGTAATTTTGGTAGAGGCCTCTGTAGGCTTTATCTCAGCAGGGATTTTATTGTACATCTTGTTGAACCTTTTGGAGAAGTCAGAGACAGACTCTCCCTCTTTCCTCTTTAGGGACCCGAAATCTATGATATAATACATTAAGTCATTTTTATCCCCCCATTGTCTCAAGAAAACATCATCAAGATCCTCAATCCCGGTGATGGATCCAAGAGCCAGAGCTTTGAACCACTTTTTGGCTTCTCCATCAACACTGTGAACAAAAATCCTCGTCCACACATCTTCGTCTACTATGACATAGTTATCAGCATAACTATAGAAAGTTGCAAGGTGCTTCTCTATGGTTATCTCCCTCCCCTGTAAACTTAGGCAGTTGCTTAAGGTAGCCACCAGCTGGGAGGGCATTAAGAGGTTGAGGCAAGACCAGGGGGGCATATCTAGCAGCCACTATGGCATCCATTCTGCTTCTAGGAGGATTAGCACCTACCATAGGGATGATAGGTGGAGGAGAATTAGGAGGAGATGGTGTTCGAACAGGGGAGACTGGAACTGAGCTTTCGGGAGGAAAGGAAAACAACAGAGGATTTGAAGAAAAGGCTATAGGGCTTGAGGGAGTAGGGGGTTCTCTTTGCACAGCAGCAACCGTAATAGGAGGGGTAGTAAAGCCCGGGGTGGGAAAATCTTCAAAGGCGCTAGGTCTAAACCACGATACAATTTCAGGGGAGAGAGGAGTGACAAGGATTTCTCCCTCCAATCCCAGACCAGGAGGGGAAAACTCAACAAAAACACTCCCAAAATTTAAAGTTCGGGAAACTCCAACAAACGGTATAACATGGAAAGCAGAAATTGGAGTTTCTAAAGAAAGACCATGAAAAACATCAGAAATACATGGTTCGGCAGTAGAAGTTCCTTCTCAAGGGACCTGTCCCTTTCTGATAATTTTCTATGGGTCAACTTCAGGTGTTGTGAAAGGCAACTACGGAATAGATCTCGTGTGTATGCCTCTAGAAGCCATAGCTGAAATAGTGGATTCGCATCAATGGAGTCGCCAGGTGCACAACTGCAATCTTTGATGTAGTAAGTTCTGATGCACCTTCAGAACTAGTAAGCTTTGTCGTTTAATCCCAGGGAAAATCTTCAATTTCGTCCCTGGCAACGGCGCCAGAAATGTTAGCACCGAAAGTCGCCCTTCAGATTGCGGGAAAGGCAAGCTTGATACCCATCAGAGTTTTATGTCACAGGTTGGTTATAAAAAGGTCAAATGGGCGCAGTCTCAGGAAAATATCGCCTTAACTCAGAAAACTGGATTGGCATGCACAAGCAAATAAAGTCTTAGTTTAACTTCAAACAATAAGTTGTAGTAAGGGTGAGTAGGAGGAAGACTTTGGTGAGAAAATGTAGAGATCCGTTGAGGGCATCAAGTCTCTCAACAATTCAAGGAAGAACAAATTTAAACGCGAGAACTTCTCAAATTCAAATTCACAGAAACTGAAAAGAACTGCAACAACACTATAATCAAACTTTCATCATAATGCAGTCACAATAATTCAAGTGAATCAATCAATCATGAACTCTTTCCGCATCAAAGGGAAACAAGATGGAGTAAGAAGGTTGACTGTCATTAAACAAGAAATCTTAAATGCATATACATAACCAGGTAACCAGAGAGTTCATTAAAACTTTACAGTTCAGGAGCTTTGTTCTACCCTCGACTTTTACCAAAATATGAAAACTGAGTATATATACTCAAAGCAACTGGCCCTCTATAAAAGTGTGCTCTAGTCACTATATTCAAGGTTTCACGTCTTCTTCTTCTCCTGTCAGACTGCACATACATTCTTCTGTCAGACGCGATCTTAGATCAATATGGGCTTTGCAGAGAACTTCATGGACAGAGAGACCTTGGACTAACAGCCTGCCTTCACGGCCGACACTCTCGTGCTCTCCATTTACAGGGTGAAACGAGGTTTCAACTAACACCCCCTGCTTACATTAACTAACTGCATTGGGATCGGGGAGGAGCCTGACACCCATGAATGTCCAGGTGAGCATGCAACTTCTTTGAGTCAATTCTAATGTCTCGAGGCCATGCAGTTCCTCTTTGTGACTGACTCGGGCGCTTCAATTCTTTGCACAGCTCCCTTTCATCACCCTGCATGACTGCAGACTGTGACCTCGCGCTTTAAACAAGTGGAATTTCGAGACTTCGCATATCGAGAGTTCTCACTCCCCTCGATTCACCATGTCTCAATGCCCGAATCCACAAAACAATCTATCTGAATCAATGTTGGGATATGCCCTGCTTCTAATGGCCACGATTGGCTCCTCGAACGCTTCAGCTGCCTGCCGCTTGATCAGCGCCTACTTCTTCTATGGCCCTGCTTTCAATACGACCTCAGGCTGCAACCGTGGGCACAGCTTTATAGGCACGTCGTGATTTCGCTAGGTGCTTCATGCTCAAACCTCTGAATCGTGAAATCGTGATCCCTCAGATCGGGTGTCGCGCGTTCCCTTTGATTGGATGGCCCAGTTTACGTCGGCACTTTGGGTCTCGAGACTTCAGGCTATGAATGCACCTTTATGACGAGAACCTCTAACTCCCGATTTTCAATCCTCCGAAATTCGACGATGTTGGATCAACGACCCTCGGCTCTCCATGATTGAATCGGGACTTCGCGATTTTTGCTGAACAATTTTACAACATTTTGAACTCCTGATTCTCGCACTCGCTTGCCTTCGTTGAAGAGTGAACTTGCTCGCTCGCCTGATTTGCATCTACATCGAACCACTTCAAGTGTTGCACTCAGTGGTCATGATTTCGGCCTGTGAACGATTACTTGGGTGACTAGTTGGAGGCTCGGCGAGAATAAGAGGATCAGTGACAAAGGCAAAGGGAGAAATGCATCAACCCTAGGGAAAACAGAAAGGCTTATGGTCAATGGCATTCAGGTGATTTGACAAGAAAAACAGGTCGATCAACTAGATGAAGACAAATGGAAGGAAAACCATAAGTCGAAAGGAAAACATTACAATCGGGTCTGCACAAGGAAGAAAGACAGACAAAATTACAGACCTGGGCAAGAAATACGCCTCTAAAGACCTTGACAAGTTTATGTGCTAACAAAACCTACGGTCTTTGTGATTGTTATGGCGTCTTGGGGGAGACTTTCTTTAGTCCTTGAAGATTGAATATGCCAACATCTATGGGGCATTTGTTGGTAAAGCCTTTCGAACCCTGGGTCGAAAACCCCGAACCAACAGAATGTTATGCTCAAGAAAAAAACAAAGCGAGAAAGAAAGAATGCTATGCTCAAGAACAAAGCAAAGTGGGAAATAAATATTTGTAGCATTTATAGAGTGTCAATTTATAGGAAGGATCCTAGTAATAAATATTTATAGCATTTATTACTAGCTCATGTAATAAATTATTAGTAGTTCACCCAGTTTTCAATCAACAGGGTTGGAAAGAAGGAAGAAATAGAGAGTATTAAATAAATATGAGGGAAATGTTTCTAGTCACCTTAGATATCTAACGTAAATTTGGGGATCTAATTCCTCTTTCGACCAAGGGGAGAATTGGTTAAGCAGGAAAATAAGTAAGGAAGAAAGAGAGAGTATTAGATAAATAAGAGGGAAATGTTTCTAGTGACCTAATATATCTAACGTAAATCTTGGGATCTAATTCCTCTTTCGACCAAGGAGAGAATTGGTTAAGCAGGAAAAGAGATATCCTTTTTGGCACTGGGCCCTTAGAATATCTAAGTGAAGTAAATTAACATATGTATTCCACTTAATCGAAGGTAGGCTACTAGCAACCCACATAGTATTAAGTCTTGATGTAGTCAACATATGACTTAGGTACTCAAAATATCCTTCCTCCACCTTCACTATTATAGGTTGTTCTTTGTCTCTTCTATGTTTGTTTGATGAGGAACCCAAGTTCTTATGCCCTACCAACAACCCTTGTAATATGACAGCTAGAAATAAATCAAGCCTATATCAACCCAATAGGTTTAGCCCTAACAACCTATTGGCACTTCTTGACCCAGAAGTGCCAATATTTTCACCTTATATTGTCATGACGAGATGAAGGGTTTCATTGGATTACTTCTTGTGTTGCCAATATCTAGCTACTTAAGTAGTTGCTTCTTATGGTTGGTCATGTAG
This sequence comes from Picea engelmannii, assembly GCA_009831015.1. Lineage (NCBI taxonomy): Eukaryota > Viridiplantae > Streptophyta > Pinopsida > Pinales > Pinaceae > Picea > Picea engelmannii. Next base: position 165,880 of record ML812722.1, read on the forward strand.
ATCGGAATGCTTGTCTCTTAATTGCATTACATTACTGCCCCTACGAACCCTTTCCTTCGAACTAACAAAACAAAAAGAGTTATTTTTTAATGGCATTTCAATCAGTCCAAAGACAGACCTGGTTTTAGAACTTGGCTCTATTGATCTACCACTAGTGTTGTGAACCCATTTGTGGGCATGGTAGAAGGGAGGGGTCTGTGAAATATGTCAAAATCCAAGTCATGATCCCCACCATGGCTATTGGCTCACCCATTACAGTCTCCTTAGCCCCAAAAAGACCCATTGAGAATGAAAGTAAAGGAAGAAATAGGAAGAATCAGGGTAATGGAAAGGCCAACAAGCATGACCTTTCATTTCTCATTCCTCAGCCTATTCCTTCCCATTTTCTTTTTCTTTTTCATTTAATTCTTTGTTTTTCTCTCATTTTGTCTTACTCCACTTTTATATTTACGTTGGCTTTCATAGTTTATCTAACCTTCATTAATTGCCTAATTTCACTTGTAGGCACTGAGTCTTACAACCATTCGCTTGTTCGGATCCATTTTGGATCAGACCTAGTGCCATTATATCATTGAAGTGCCACTGCAATCTTTATTAAACAATGGAGGGGCCAACAAAGCATCTCTTAGTTGAAAATTATAGTCAAGGTAGTAGGCCATCTTATGACTAAGGGCTTGGAAGGGGAGATCCAAGTAGCTTGTATGTATTGTCGAAAAATGTCATCCCTAATCAGATAAACAATGGCAATCAATGAAAGCAAATACATGCATCATGCCCTATTGCAAGGAAGAGGATAGCTAGGAGCATCCAAAGAATAACTAAATGGGGGAGATGCTTGATTGATATGCCAATGGAATGAAGTAACAAGAAGGCTTTAAAGAACCAAGCTCATTGTCATTTTGAGGGGGTTGAAGCTATCTCCATTAAAGCGTAAAGGGCTAGGTAAGGGTATCTAACACCCTCTAATATTAAATCAACCATGATGTGAACCTTGTGAATAAAGGAAACTAGTCTAAAAATACACTTAAGGAAAATGGATTGACACTGAAGTCAACCTGCAAAGGCCTGCGGGACCATCCACTTGCATTAGATCATCCGTTGCAACATGAGGGACTACACTTGCTAAATGTGAGCCCAATCAATATGCATGAAGCTACAGCCCCAAATCTTAGCTCTTTAGAGACCAATCGGCTTAATGATAGTGTCTAAAAGATGCATCTCAGTCAAGATGTCCTGAAAGTGTGTAAGAATTGGCGCTTGAGCATGGAGAGAGACTCGTACACTTTGCTAAGCTAAAGTTGGGTTGTGGGCCTCATACTGAACTGGGCACACTTGAATTGGACTCTCCCAAGTAGGTGTAAGTTGTGGAAATCTACCCTCTAAAGAAGAAATGAAACTCTGATATGGCATTTTTAAAAGCATTGAAGACTATGACCTAAGTCTTGCTAAGGTTCACCATCAATTGCCTATGGTCACAAAAATCAGCAGGGGCATCTAGCTATCTCTATAAACCCTCAGGGAAGGATGCTCAGAGGATGACTCATCTGCGTACAAGTGGAGCAACTAGGACCTAATATAGAAAGAAGCCATCATCTGCATGTGTGTGCTCCCTGAGGTAGGCCTCTAGCTCATCGATATAAATACCAAACAAGGTTGGCAACAGGGAGCATCCCTGTGTAACCCAATCATCCTCATTACGAATTCAAAAAGACTCTGAGCACTGTGAAGCCTGCTAATAATAATCTCATAAATTTAATGATAGCCACCATGAGAGAATAGGCAATGTCAATGTTGTGACACCTGTGAAACAAAAAGTTCCACGAGTCAGCCTAACCATAACTTTAGATAATGATTATCCCAGGTTAAGCTAATAATATAAATCAAAATGCTAAACTATACAGAAACCAAAAAATATACCTGGCCCTTGACTAACAATGCAATTATGAGAATCAACAAACGCCTGTCACTAATAACTATACAAGCCAACGTCTATAGTTCACTTCAGAGAACATCATGGATAATCTCCAAAAACGGCAGTCCAGACTTGGAATAATGGAAACGACTGTCTCTCTTGCAATAAATCCTCATGTAATGATCTTGAAGACAGACTTGGCAATATGATGAAAATCACCACACACTCAAAGGCTCTTGACTGCCCAAATAACTCTCCCAGGGGATGTATTGATAAGCCCAAATGCCATTGCACCTCGAAGCTGACCTGGGAGAAGAATCTGTTCCTCATGCTCCTCTATATCAGTCAGTACAGATAACATTAGTCACATACCATGCAGCTACTATATGGATTCTGCCCAGATAATCTCTCCAATTCTAAGTTAATTTTTTGTGCTTGTGGGTTTGATCTATCCCCCATGACAAAAGCATGAACTTGCTTATTGACTTCAATCCAACTGCATCCAGGGTTCTTTCTAATTCTCCTGTCTTTCATAATTTTCCGCACCTTCTGAATGTCATCGCATCTACCAGCTGCTGCATAGATATTTGACAGCAGAACATACGGTGTAGCATTTATTGGGTTTAATTCAAATATGTGTTCTGCCACATGCTCTCCTAGCTCTATATTGTTGTGGACTCCACAAGCAGCAAGTAGACACCCCCACACAGTAGCATCAGGTTGGACAGGCATTTTGCTGATAAAGTCTTCAGCCTCATACAAATGCCCAGCACGGGCAAAAAGATCAACCATGCAGCCATAGTGCACCATTAAAGGTGTGATGTGATAATATTGAATCATCGCATCGAAGTACATATGGCCCTCATTCACTAGGCCAGAATGGCAGCATGCAGACAAAATACCAAGAAAGGTGACATGGTCTGGTTTTATTCCAGTATGTCCCATTTGTTCAAATAGTTGAAGGGCCTCTTTACCACAACCATGCATGGCATATCCTATGATCATCGCATTCCATGTGACTATGCCTTGTTTAGGCATTCTATCAAATACATTGCATGCACTTACCAAGCTCCCACATTTTGCATACATGTCAACAAGGGCACTACTTATAAAGACATTAGACTCAAATCCACGTCTTATTATGGATTCATGAATTTGCTTTCCCTGTTCTAAAGTTGCCAAGTTGGCACAGACTGGAAGAGCAACTGCAAAGGTTTGTGGATTTGGCTGCACACCCATAAGTTGCATTTTGTGAAAATGTTTCAAAGCCTCTATACCATGCCCACTTTGTGCATATCCTGCAATTATCACTGTCCAGGAAACTACATTTCGTTCAGGCATTTTTTCAAAGAGCTTCAGTGCCTCATCAATGTGCCCATTCTTTGCATATCCTGCTACCAGAGCATTCCATGAGACAATGTTCCGATCAGGTATGTTTTGGAAGAGCTTCAGAGCCTCATTAAGATTTCCCTTCTGTGCATATCCAGCAATCATCACTGTCCAGGACACCACGTCTCGCTCAGGCATTTTTTGAAACAGCTCCAGGGCCTCATCAATATACCCATTCTGAACATATCCTGAAATCATTGTATTCCATGAGACAATGTCAGTTAGAGCCATTGTGTCAAACAGAATGCGAGCATTCTCAGGGAAGCCACATTTAGAATACATGTCTACAAGAGCATTCTGCACAACAACATCAGAGTAAAATCCACTTCTAATTATTTCTTCATGGATCTCCTTCCCATGTGCAAGAGCTGTCAAGTTTGCACAGCTTGAGAGAACATTGACAAACGTTTTTGAATTTGACTTCACTCTTGCTAGTTGCATTTGCTGATAAAGTATTAGAGCCTCCTCGCTATACCCATTCTGTGAATATCCTGCAATCATCACATTCCATGAAACTAAGTTTTTCTCAGGCATTTCCTGAAAGAGTTTTAGGGCATCATCAACATGTCCATTCTGTGCATATCCTGCAATCATTGTTGTCCATGAGATCATTGTTCTCTCCGGAATGCTCTGGAAGAGCTTGAAGGCCTCGTCAACATGCCCATTTTGTGCATATCCTGCAATCATGGCATTCCATGAAACCAAATTTCCTTTAGGCAGTCTGTCAAACACAGTACGAGCAGTTTCTATGTTCCTGCATTTTGCATACATGTCTAAAAGAGCACTGTTCACAAAAACGTCAGACTCTAATGCATTCCTAATTATGACCTCATGCACTTCCTTGCCATGTTCCAGAGCAGCCAAGTTGCCGCACGCTGGGAGAACAATGGCAAAGGTTTTTGAGTTTGGCTTAACATTAGATCCTTGCATTTGTTGAAAAAACTTCAAGGCATCTTCACTATAACCATTCTGTACATAGCCCGCAATTATCACATTCCAGGAGACAACATTTCTTTCCGGCATTTTCTGAAATAGTCTTGAAGCCTCGCCAACTAATCCATGTTGTGCATATCCTTCCATCATCACTGTCCAGGAGACCACATTTCTTTTGGGCATTTTTAAAAAGAGCTCATTAGCATCCTCGATATGCCCATTCTTTGCATACCCTGCAATCATAGTATTCCATAGGACCACATCTCGTTGAGACATTCTGTCAAACACGTTGCGTGCATTCTCTACATTCAAACACTTTCCATACATGTCTACAAGGGTACTCCCCACAAAGACATCGAACACATCCCTACTCCTAATCATAACCCCGTGAATCTCCTTCCCGTGTTTAAGAGTTTCCAAACTGGCACATGCCAGTAAAACAGTGGTGAAAGTATTTGAGTTTGCCTTCATACCTGACAGTTGCATCTGCCTAAAGAGCTCGAGGGCGGCGACATCATCTCCATTCTGCATAAACCCCGCAATCATTGTAGTCCATGACACCACATTTCTCTCTGGCATTTCCCGAAAGAGCTTCAAAGCCTCCTCGACGCATCCATTCTGTGCATATCCTGCAATCATAGTATTCCGTGAGACCACATTTCGGTGAGGCATTTTCTCAAACACATCACGCGCATTCTCTATGCTCCCACATTTTGCATACATGTCAATGAGGCTACTTCCCACAAAAACATGGGATTCAAACCCACAACGGATTACTTCCTCATGGATATCCTTAAGAGTGCCCAAGTGGGTGCATGCCCGAATAACGCTGGAAAAGGTGAACTGATTTGGTTTAACGCCTGCTCTCTGCATTTTATAAAACAACCCTAAAGCCTCCTCGGCATAACCATCCCTAGCATAAGCTGCAATCAGCGTAGTCCATGACACTACATTTCGTTGAGGAATTTTGTCAAACACACTGCGTGCATCTTCTACACTTCCGCATTTGGCATACATGTTTAAAAGGATGTTTAGCAGAGAGATATCTGGTTTGAATTCCTTGTTACTATTCATGTGTGCATGAACTAATCTGCCTTTTGAGAGATTTCTCTTCTCAATGCATTCAAGAAGCAGACAGGCATATGTGGAGGAATTTGCGAACCGGTCAATTGAATGTAAAGAATGCAGGTCTTTTTCAAGTTGACCCTGCCCGCACAGAGTTCTCGCAGTGTTGGCATTGGCGTTCGCTGCTTTGGCTTTGAGAGCGCTGGCTGTAGTGTTAATTCTGCTTTTGAGTTGAAGCATCGGATGTTACATTGACTTTATAGAAGACGCTGAGAGTTTTGAGAACATGGACGTCATGGGAATCCTCTCAGAACATAGGTACCAAAGTGCACGGAAAGCTAACATTTTTAGTTTTAATCTTATTAAACCAGAAACCACCTGATTGTATTTTTGTTTGAGCAGGATTGAAATCGTTGGGCTAGTTACAAGGCCACCTATCTAACACTAGAAACGCCCATTACCATAGGAACTCCATATGCTTAATTGAATCCTTGATACCTAATTTCGGTTAATCTACGAACATTATCTATTAATATGATACAAACCCAAGAAATGTGGTGAAAGGTATTTCAACTTTGCACCTCTAATGTTTTTCCCAATATACTATACAATGATCCCCAAAATTTTACAATTAGTAAAATAAAATAACACAATATTATGAAAACGAGTAAAATAGCACTTAATAAATAAAAGCACGGTACTAAAATGTCTTTTTAAACTTGACATAAAATACAAAAGTAAAAGGTTAAACTGCAATCAAGGGTAGTATTTGGTTTTATGTATGTGATTAAGTCTAAATGTTGTTAGAAAGTACATGACCTCAATGAAGGTAGCCTTAGCGATGACCCCAAGGGATACTAGCTTTCTTGTAGATGTTATCTAAGTTTGACAACTTTCTTAGTCCTAGAGTAAGACCTAAATCTACTTTTGATTGACTAAGAGCTCGACTTCTTTGGATGTAAGGAAACAAATTAACGAACCAAGACTCAGAAGCATCTGGTAGAAGTGGAAGTCTTCCACGTTATGGACCACCAATGGGTCATTTTAGGTGGCATGGTTTTCCTTGAATAATAGTGATGAGTCAACACACATTCACAGATAGCAACCAATGATGGTTGTCTTCACGGTCGGCACATTGTCGGATGACAACTAAGTTATGATAGGTTTTGCCACATTTGAAAAAAATATATAGACTCAAATTATACTTAATTAATTGTCTCAATTAGTTACATTTGCAAAGTGTTATGATGGATCAAGTGTGTGTAAGGGTTTAGGGCATTATAATCTAACAATGGGAGAGGGACTTTAATGTGTGTGAAGACTTAATAAGGGTTGTAATGGGCAAAGTAACCTACATGATACTATAACAGTAGAGATGATAAGCCCTCGGGGTTAACTTAATTAGTTAAACCATCCACCCATGACATGTTGTTGATAGGGAGGCCAAGGTCATATGTTATGCATCAAACACCGAAATAGCATAAAAAGAGAAAGAGAAGTGACTCCACATCTTGAGAATGAGCGAGAAGAATGGATGTGAAGCCGCTTCAAGGGGATAATCTCCTTTTACAATAGAACAAATGTACAAGATGAGATTATTTCTAAAACTTAGGTCTCCTTAGTATATATAGGAGACAAATGGTACAATTACAATTAAAGGGTCTAGACAACAATATTAATATAACAATAGAAATGTAATAACCCAATATTTAGGGCTTAAGCATGAGAACCTTATGAAGCAAATTAAGGAATATAAGTATTTTTTTCAAGGTGGCAAGGTGGAGTAAAGGAGGAGATTGGTGTCTTTTGCAAGTTGATGCCTACAAACATTGCATTTGTAGGTTGGTTCCTACAAGCATTGTTGAGTCA
>ML812723.1:65279-78279 GCA_009831015.1 Picea engelmannii
CTCTTGTAGAGTTGTACTCTATTCAGTTGTTGCTGAAAAACCCTCGGATTGAAGTCCATAATAAAAAGAAAAATTGTACATACATCTTGTTTTCTTTGTGTTCCTTGTGGATATGATATGTTGTTGATATATATTCACATCTAACTGATTATAAATGAAAACAATGAGTAATGAGCAAATTTTGAATGTTAACTAAGGAGTTTTTGTGTAAGAGGGAAGTTTTGGGAAAAAGATCCCCACACTCATTCACCCCCCCCCCCTCTAAGTGTCGTAGGTGTGTCCAACAGACAGGATATATGTTCATTGTGCGACAGATCCTCCTTCCCAAAACTAGGTCACAGCACAAATCCAACTTCTCTATGGAGCATAGAGCCTTACATACACAATCTGTTTCACAAAGAAGCCCAAAACTACTTACACTTAGCCTTGTAGGCTATCTTTTATTTTCTCTCTCTCTACTTCTACCATACATTCTTATCTATTTATACTTTTACATTTCCTTACAAAAAGGCCTAAACATGGGTAAACCCATGGGATGATGTCCCATAACCCATTACAAAACCCCTAATGAACCCCTTGTTGGGTCCACATAGCCCACAAAACAAGTGATATCCAAGATCTCAGCTCCGCCATGGCACTCTATCTTCGATCCTCACCTCAAAGTCCAAAAGGTGGTCCAAAACTGACCAAGGTTTCCTCAAAACTTGGTCGAGGGCCAACACCATTTTTTATATTTCTATTTTCTTTTTATTACCATGACAGACTTCTATAAAAGTCCCACATTCTGAAAATATCGAATGGAGGAGTACCACCTCTATAAAAATGTAGGGGGATTTGTATTCTCATGAGGTTTTCGTTTCGTTCCTAACAGATTCAAGCATCAACAGTAACATATAATCATTTCTCTTCCTCCTCTTCCAAAATTCCCTCTAACTTGACCTCGACCAAAGTTTCCTATGTTCCCTTCAGTGAAACCTCTTTTATGGATGTATTTTGGACCCCCACTTCTTCTGCAACATTTTCTTCCTATATCTTGTACATATAATATGTGTGCTCCCTCATTAATTCAAATGTGTGACAATCCTTCTCCTCGTGTCCTACATATTTACAAAAATTGAAAAACAAGCTCTTTCGCGTACTCTAGTACTTCTATAGTAGTTGACATTCAATTGGGTGATGGCCCCATTTCTTACATATCTCGTAGTATCCTCTTCTCGAAAATGGATTTGGTACTCTCATTGCCAAATATTGCGCAAATGATGGGAATTTTTCCTTGTGTTGGCCTTTAGTCCTATATTTTTTACACCATACTTTCTCATGTTTCTCCTTTTCATTTTTCAATTCTGCCAATTGAATTGTCAATGCATTCAACTGCATCTGAACTTGCACCATTCTTCAACTATCTCCCACCAGAGATGACTCTAGTTTCATCACAATCTCTAGTGCCCCGCGCTGCGATGCAACCTTTTGTTTGATCAATGGCCTACTAATGTGTGGTGGAAGCCCCACAATAAACCATTCATGGCGTTGTTGATCTAAGATTTGGAAATTTAAACTACCCATCACATCCTTAAGTCTATGGTTGTAATGCCATACTGACTTTGTTTATACTTGTTTGATCTCCTTCAACTATGTGATGTATTGGGACTCCGACTTTGGTTTCTTGAACTCCTTCAACAATGCTTTCTTAATCTCTACCAAATTATTGGACTATCTTGTAGGCATGGTGCTCTGTAACTTCATATACCATGCTAGCGCACGACCTCTAAATGTTGTCTCTAACTGCAAAATATTCACAAATTCATCATGTACGTTCTTTGTGGCCCTAATAGTCTCGAAAACAAACAAGTTTTGTTCTAGGTCCTCTGACCCAATTCCTTGGAACTCAAGCAACCTAAGATTATTATCAACTCCATCCATGTTGTTCAATGTAGTCCCTCCTCTTGGTGATGCTAGTTGACTCTAATTCTAACTCTGCACATTACTTCCATTATTTTGACTGCTACTACTCGGTCCCCCTTGGCTAACTATAATTTATTTTGACAAATATTCAAATGTTACTTATAATTATGGTGACGTACACGGGGTCATGGATTCGATGTAGGATCAATTCTGAGCAGGACTTGTTGTCTCTTGTATTATCAGAATGGACTGGTAACCTTCTATGTTTTCCATAAATGCAAGCTTGGCATCTTGCATTTTCCTTTTGAAATGTGGGAAGCCCCTTTACCATTCCTTGTTGTTGAAGATAAACAAGACTATCAATATTCAAGTGTCCAAAACGAACATGCCATAATCGAATGGGTTTAATACATGTCTCCACTGATCCAGCAAAATACTACATTCTTCAAATGATTTTTCCTTTCATTCGAAAAAGTTTCCATCCTCATATCTTGTCATCATTGTTTCATATTTTTCCTTGATTGAGTTAGATTTAATAACTCCATCTTCAATTACAATTTGATTTCCTGACAAACATATCATTATCAAAGACAACAAATTCTTCTTAAAAGAGGGAACACACCAAACATTTGAGATGACACTTTCCCCAATTCCTAGTAAAAACACCTTTACAGAACCCTTTCCATGTGGTATATAATTGGTGTCATCTGCTATAAATATTGAATTCAAATTACAATATTGATAAGTCCAAAATAAATCTTTCATGCATGTCATATGTTCAGTTGCGCCAATATCCATTATCCATGCATCCTCAAAATCATTTATGGAAGAGTTTTATTTTTCTATCGATTGGAGTGTTGTAAAAACATATTCATAGTTTTCATTCTCATCTTTATTTGCATATTATACCGAAGACGATTTTTTTCTTTTTAAGTAAATTATTATAATGAATACGACAATCAGAGGTGTAATGTTCAATATTATTAAAATGAAAACAAGTTATTGTTATTTTCTTGGCTCGTCCTCTTCCAACTAATTGAAATTGGTGTTCTTATTCTTTGGAATTTTTCTTTGTCCAGGACGTATTACCTCTACCTCTTCCTATGCCTTGTCCTCTTCGTCTACCTCCTCCTCAGTCTTGACCTTGACCTCTATTTGAATATTGATTTGTGTTCTTTTCATATGCTTTATGTTCATTTCCTTTGATAGAAAAAACACATTTTTCAGCGGTTCTTGCAACCAAAACATCTTCTCCTAATTATTGTTTCTTACCAAAAGTTTTTTTATGCATAGAAAGTAACTCTATCAAAGGTTATATTATCCAACTTATTCGTTATATGTTATGTTTCCAAGAAATTATTATATGAATGTGGCGAACCTGAGATCAAAATTGTGGCCACCAAGTTATCTTTAATCTTAGCAAAACCAGCCTTTGAAATCTATTTCTTAATATTCTTGAGTCGTGAAATATATTCCATTACATCTCCCCCAATAGTTAAATTTTGTTGCAATAGAATTAATTGTAGATCAACTCTTTTAGCTTGAGTTTGTTTATCAAACAAGTCTTTAAGTATTTTCCAGGATGACCAAGAATCAGTACAGTTTTCAATATGCAGTAAAAATTCTTCAGAAATTATACTTTGAATAAGCACTAATGATTTTTCATCTTTCAATTCCCATCTTTCTAATGGAACAAGATCAGTTGACTTTGTAGGATTTTCATTATAGGATCCTTTCTAGAGTTCATTATAAATAAGTGTGCTTTGAATGTGTCGAATCCAAGATTTATAAATCTTTGAACCTTATAATTTATCAGAATCATTAAACAAACTAATGATTTTAGACATTGTTAAAATAGGAATGCAACTACACCTTATATCGCCAAATTACAAACACACCTTATATTACCATAAATAACACCTTATAACATCAAAATAAAAAGCACCTTATAACGCCAAAAATAAAATGCCTTATAATGCCAGAAATAAATTACCTTATAATGCAAAATGCTCCTTATAACTTTAAAAAAAATGCAATAATGAAAAAACTTGCAGGATTTGTTTGTGTATGGTACACCTTATATCACCTTACTTATATAAAATTATATCACATTTATTGTAATTGTGAGCACCTTATGCCACCTTAATATGTTAATGATTATGTTGCGCCATGAAGAAAAGCACCAAAAATCTTGCACAAAATACACAACACACCAGGCAACACCATACATCAACAAGGAGATATATTAGGGCTTGGCTTTGACCCACAAATAGTCTCGTAAAGAAGTGTTTGATTGAGATTTATTTTTCTCCAATCAACACTTAATAATACACTTTAATGTGTTCTCCTTTTTTGGATTACTGAGAGGGGGGTGAATCAATAATAGAGATTTTTAATCCTTTTAACCACAGTATGTAAGTGTTATTTATCTTTATGATCAATATATCATTATCATTCAACAAGTGCAAAGTAAATAAACAATGAACAATGAACAATCAAATACATACACTGTACACCAATATTTTTACGTGGAAACCCAATGCAAAAGAGAACCAAAGAATGATTTTTCTTATATTTCTTTAAGAATTACATTCATTGGAAGCACCAACTTCATTTGTTCTCCAGCTGCAACTGGAAGGAGGCTCTAACACCCTATATTTGCAGGCTACAACCTGAAGGAAGATCCAACTTCCCAATTTTTTGGCTACAACCATAAGGAGGCTACTACTCTCTATGTTCCTCGGCTACAATCGGAAGGTGGCTACAACCAATTATCCTTGCCCCATCCTGTCACCTTGAAATATAAGTGTCAAATTATGAAACCATTGCCACACTGTCCTTATGAGATATACCACTATAAACCTGTACCAACCTATACCAACAACCTGTAACCAACCTGTTCCACTAACCTGTAACCAATCCGTACATGTACTCAGCCTTTACCAACAAAACCCAACATGTACGCGACATGTATATACTGCATCTCGTGTATGTATGTGTCCTATCTATATTGCAGCCTGTGTATGTACGCGGTATGTCTATACTGCAACCTGCGTACACCTTCAGTAAGATAGGGTTTTTACCTTTTATGAAACTTTAAAAAATTTGCTTCCTCTGTCGCACCAACCTGCAACATGTCACTATGTCTTATCTATAGTTGTGCTCTATGCATATATCATCATATACATCCCTTAACCAAGTGCATATATGTCTCTCTGGTCATGTGCCATACATGTGTGTATAATCATGAACAAGTGTAATAATCCTCACATGTATGTGCCATGTTATACTTCCATCCCGCATATGTACACTCACTTCTCCACTGCAACCCATGTATACCTCAAAAACTAGGTTTTTTTCAGTATTTCTACAATTCTAAAACTTTCGTCGTCAACCCTTCGTGCTATCTCAGACTTGCGTAACTTCAAATGTATCAATGAGTACCTACAATAAAACTTACACAATAATAGATATCCAATGTGCTCAATAGGTGCTAATAGGAGAGTCTTGTTCTCTTATTTATACTTCCATGTAGCTTCCTCAAGGGGTTACCTTCTAACCAACTTAACCCATTTTCCTTCTTTTTAGGGCTAACCCACTTCTAACCACTTGTTCACTTATAACCACTTTATCCACAAATAGTAAACTCTCCACTTCTAGTTGCAACTAATTTAGTTTTAATTATTTTCTTATTGCAACAACTTAGCCCATGTTGTCAATTGGGTGTAGCTTGGATGGTTGTGAGGAATGATTGTTATCCTCCCCACCCGGGTTCAAATCTCATAATGACATGAATAAAGCTCATATGAGTATATTGTAATGGCTTTGAGCCTATATGTATTGGAAAGTTGTCTTCGATTTTTAATTAAATAGCAGGACAAAACTTATTCCATGTATCACCGGAAATGGCATGACATATACTATCCATATAAAATATACTTACTTGCAACTATATTAACCTTCCTACCATTATACATAAAACAAACTTAAATCATTTAACTATACTATTTTTTCAAGATTATTTTAATGTATTCACAAGATTATGATAACTCTAACACATAACATAATAGAAAAATATCTCAAATGAAATAATAAATATCTTAAAAAATATTGCACAAGATAATTGCCCAATTTCAAATAAAAAATGTGGAAATAATAGAATGTTATGTCAATATGTATAATAATTAATCTTATATAGAGAATGACTTGCGTTGGGTTCAAGTTAACGTCAAACCAAACCATCAAGAAATCATTATTCATTTACAAGCATAAATACCTAACTCTATGGACCATATGTAAATTCTCGTAATGATGATAGAGTCTTAGGTTCACGGGATGACAAGGTCAACCCAAATTAGGTCACATATAACACATTACCTACTACACGTAAATTATATCATAAAGCATTAGTTGTTTTGAGGTATTTAGCATAAGGGGAACGGGACCTCAACTAATTATTTTAAGTGATATGGTTTTGTTGGAATTTAAAAAAGTTTATAACCCAACAACTTTAAATTGATAAAAGTTTTTCCACTTTAAAATAAAATAAAAAATATTGAAAAAATAAAATATTTTAAATTTATCATTTAATTATTTTAAGTGATATAGTTTAATTAGAATTTAAAAAATTATAATCCAACAATTTTAATTTAATAGATAAAAGTTTTTTTTTTTTAATAAAATATTAAAATATTTTAAATTTATCATTTTATTATTAATAATAACAAAATTAAGAATTGAATAGCTTAAATTGAAATGTAAATTATAAAATAAATAATAATAATAATAAAGAAAACTTATGTTAAATATGTAAAATTAGAAAAATCAAAATTAAATAATAATTTTTCTTATTATGTAATACTTTCAAATTAAATTTTAATTTCAAATTTCAAGTTAATATTTAAATAAAATTTAGATTAAAAATATATATATATATATATATATATATATATATATATATATATATATATATATATATAAATAAAATGAATAATATCAATAAGCAAGCAATCTCATTGATGTAGAATGAAAAGGCTTACATATGCTTTCTTTCAACAAGAACATTAAGTCATTACAATATAATTTTGATGGGAAAGATAGCATGTTTCATATCCAACCATTTGACTTACACTCACAGGATAGCATTTTTCATATCCAACCATTTGACTTACACCCCACTTGACACTAGTGAAAAGAACTAAATATATCATTTGAATCCTACCATTACTTTAAAATCATTCTCTAATAATTAAATCTTAATTTATTATTTTAATTTTTTTTAAATAATAAAAATATTTTTATTTTTTTATTATAATTATTTAATATTATAAAATGATTATAAAATATATATCTATTTGTTTTATATCAATTTTATTATATATATCAATTGGTTTGTAAAATTTTAAGAAGGAAAGAGATTATTTGGATTTCTCGAAAATTGTATTTTTGTGCTCAAAAAGTATTGAGATAAGCATTGCAAGATCACCATAGTTTTGATGACTTAGGAGGTTAGGAAGGTTTGTATTGTGACAAATATTTTTAAATTGGGATCTAATTTGAGAATAGGCAGGGTAATCTAAGAGGACGTGTTTTTCATCTTCAACCCTCTTAGTGTCACAAAGATGACATATTCTTTCATTCCACGTTTTTTTGGGAATTGTCCAACGTCCAGTTTCACAATGTAGCTTGTGAGAATTTGTTCTTATTTTAGCAATGTTGATTTTCTTCTTTGCACTTCTTAAAACTAAGAGGTACTTTTGATCTTTTAAATTAGGGTTGACCACCTCCTTGTAGTATCTTAGTTCCATTTTATCCTCTAATTCTTTATCACATCACATATTTTCCTTAAATTTAGAAGTGATAATATTTATAATATTATCGGTATTCTACATGATGCCTTCTTCTTGTATTCCTCAATAATTTAGCCAAGATTTGGACCCAGGTGATAGAAGAGAGAACGTCTTTCTACTGTACTAACATTCATTTTCCCATCCTTACTTGGATCTACTTCCCTCTACTAGATCGATCGGAGCTACTAACTTGGTTTCAAAAGCCACGAAGTCAACTTCAGAAGGGGCGGGCAGAAGGAACTGCCTATAATCTATGAGCGGTAGAGCTATGGTATGGAGGGGAGAATGGATGGGAGAGCCTCTCTCCCTTAAATTTAGAAGTGATAATATTTGTAATATTATGAGTATTCTACACAATGCCTTCTTCTTGTATTCCTCAATAATTTAGCCAAGATTTGGACCCAAGTGACAAAAAAGCGAATCTCTTTCTACTGGACTAACATTCATTTTCCCATCCTTACTTGGATCTACCTCCCTCCATTAGATCGATTGGAGCTACTGACTTGGTTTCAAAAACCACAAAGTCGACTTCAAAAGGGGCGAGCGGAAGGAACTACCTATTATCTATGAGTGACAAAGCTACTATATGGAGGGGAGAATGGATGGGAGAACCTCCCTCCCTTAAATTTAGAAGTGATAATATTTGTAATATTATCGATATTCTACATGATGTCTTCTTCTTATATTCCTCAATAATTTAGCCTAGATTTGAACCCAAGTGACACAAGAGTGAACCTCTTTCTACTGTACTAACATTCATTTTCCTATCTTTACTTGAATCTACCTCCCTCCATTAGATTGATCAAAACTACTAACTTGGTTTCAAAAACCACAAAATCAACTTCAGAAGGGGCAAGCAGAAGAAACTACCTACTATCTATGAGCGACAAAGCTACTATATAAAAGGGAGAATAGATGAAAAAGCCTAACACATATTTACCAACCACTAAAATAGAAAAACTACAAGGACACAGAGTCTTCTTAATTATATGTATTTTAAATATTTTTTTTAAATTTCTTTTATATCTCTCATTTTAATAATTTTTTTTATTTTTTATTTATCAATACGTGTAACGTACACAGATCAAACACCCCCACAATTTAATTAACACATACCAAGTGCATTAATCAATACTAAATTGAGTTCTCCCACCTAAAATAGAGACAAAATAGTTGTATATTTTTTTTTAAATCTTTATTCAATACTTGTACCATTTCTTTATTCAAATAAGAATGACCGAAATCCCCTAATGAGCGCATCTATTTGTATCTCCCCGGTAATTATTTATTTTGAGATTTGTTATATATATTGGACTTTCTATTAGTATTTATCATTTTTATTTTTTTTTAAAGAAAAAAAAATGATGAGCTTTTAATTAATTTATCTATTTAAAGTTAGAAATATTAATAATAATAATTTATTTTCAAGGTCAGAACTAAGTTAGATATCAAAATAGTGTATGTTGCTAAAGTCTATAGATTCCATGAAGATTTGAATCTGTGATTTTCAAGGAAGAAACACATGCTCTTAACCATTAAACCCACAAAAAAACTCTTAAACAACATTATTATCATGATTATTTTTTATTGAATTAACATAAATCTATATAAACTTCATATCTATCATGTATCAAGAAGGATCAAATCTTTGTAAGTGTAAACTTATCACTTTCAATTGATATATATATATATATATATATATATATATATATATATATATATAAAGCAATTTACATTGAAATATTTTTTCGTTATTAATGTTTTTTAGAATATATAAGGAATTACACATCTCCGCCATGTCCATATTTACTATCAAATAGAATAATAACATGTTTTAAAGTAATATCAATGCCTTTCAATTAAATGATCGAGATATGGTATCTTTTAAATGTTTTGTGTCAATTCCATGTTGAGCATAGAAGGAATTACACATCTCCCCCATGTGAACGAGTTCTACCATATTCACAATTAAACAAGATGATAACATTTTTTTAAGTAACATCAATCCCTTTCAATTAAATGAACGATATGGTATCTTTTAAATGTTGTATGTCAATTCCATGTTGAGCATGGAAGAAATTACACATCTCCTTATACAGCGTGAGTGTGCTTAATGGTTAAGAACGCGTGTTTCCTTTTAAGAGAGCACAAATTCAAATCTAAAGAGGATAAAATATGTATACCTCTGTAAACTTTACCAGCAAAAAATAAATTATTATTATTATTAAGTAACATCACGTTGTTTCAATTAAATAATAAATGCGATTGAAAATAATAGATATGATATCTTTATCTATTACCATCCTCTTTTGTATTCTTTCCTTGACTTGAGTTTTCAAATGTGAGTAATGACAAAGGAATTTTACATCACTAATAAAGTGAGATTCCAATTATTGTCTTCAACCTTAACGTGGCAAAAGAGTACACGATACTACGAGTAATCTTTGGGGTTGAATGCAATAAATAGTTTATATCCCTTTCAAAATTATATAGTGTAGGTATAAGTAATGAAAGTATATTTCTCAAAGATATTTTATTAAAGTTATATTTGAACTTTTTGTTTATATCCTTGACTTGAGTTTTCAAATGTGAGTAATGACAAAGGAATTTTACATCACTAATAAAGTGAGATTCCAATTATTGTCTTCAACCTTAACGTGGCAAAAGAGTACACGATACTACGAGTAGTCTTTGGGGTTGAATGCAATAGATAGTTTATATCCTTTTCAAAATTATTTAGTGTAGGTATAAGTAATGAAAGTATATTTCTCAAAGATATTTTATTAAAGTTATATTTTAACTTTTTGTTTATACATTTTGATTAAAATTAGTGTAATTTATTTTTATTAAAATTAGTGTAAATTTATTTTAATTAGAGATTTATTATGTGTAGAGAGAGATTCGTGTCAAAATTTTAGATATTATTAATATGTATATGTATAAGTTTTAGATGAATTTGATTCTTTGAAATTTAGTAAGTATTATTTTTAATTTAGAGAGTACTATCAAGAAGGACACTTCAAAAGTTACTTGAAGATTAAGGTAAATAATAATAAAGTAACAATGTTGATTGATGAAGAAGATGAATAGTAAGAAAGTAATAGTAGCCTTATAATAAATCATAGATAGATACATTTTCATCTTTTCATATGGATCAGATGAGAGATGAAATTGAATTGGAAGACCATTCAAACATTTAGTTCAAGATATATAATATTGCAGTGAAGGTCATACTCTCTCTCTCTCTTGCTCTCTCTCTCTCTATCTCTCATGAGCCTTTCATTATCTACCTTCAAACTTCTGACAATGGCCACTAAATATGAAGGGGTTTCTCTGTCCCTCTATCCATTAGATTCCTCATCTTTGAAATGTGATGTGTATTCCATGCTACGCTGCACCATTCACTTTTTCTTTCCTTTCAATACTTCCTTCGTGTTGAAAAAATGAAACCTTGTTATCCCTTAAATTTATCTACATCATAACATGTATTCTTGGAATAATAATTTTTTTCTTAAACAATTTTAGGCGGCCTTGGAAACCCATTAGATCCTAGAGCTTGAAATCTACTCCGATACCACTTTGTAGCACACCTGACCCCCTAAATATTACTTAGGCTCATGGGGTGTAAAAATTCTTCTTTCATTAAGCCTTTAATCCCTCTAAATACACGACTACAACCATGTTCAAAACCGAGCTCCAGGTCAAAATTTACAGCCTTCCAAAGGTTTTTGGGTCCTTCCTTTATCAATCCCCCTCATTGCCACATGACATCCACTTGGCTTCCTACCACTTATGCAATTTGACGTGACACTGAATTAAAATCTGGTGTGACACCCACCACCTATCCCATTGGGAATTCCAAATTAACAGCTTCGATGACTTGTGCCTATCATCATCATTGTTGGGGTTCTTCTCCTTTGGAGTTATGATCCACTCAAACCATCAATTTCTGACGATGAACTCTCTAGCAGGTCTAAGCCCATATCTACCAACTCTCATACCTTGACAACTAATGACTCTGATCACATCATTGCCTTGAATTTGAATGGAGATTAACGCCCGCTCGTCAATTTATTTCAGGGTGAATAGATGGACGTACAACAAATCTATGACTGAGATTTTCCTTCACCTACCCACTGATCGATGGTTGTTTTTTGACCTTTCGATCCCTTTCATCGTCATCTCATTCTCATGTCCCCCCTCTAGACCTTTGTCTGCCATCTTCCGATGAACGGATGAGATCTATCAACTAATAGATTGAAGGATCAAGGTTTTGATCAAATTCCTAAAGACCTCCACACCCAATGGGGCCACTCTTGTGCAGTTGAACAATCAACTATCATCACGTGTCACCCCTCGAGTAACACTAGCTTTCAAGCTTCCATCCTCATCAATATGATGTCACTCCCCCTTTTTATTCATCTAAGCATAACCCACGATGATATACGACTATGCTTTAATCTCTCCCACATACTAATCGATGGTTCTCGTTCATTCCCAAGCTTCTGTTGTCATCAACACACCCTCGTCACTGTCAGAGCTCCTTGCTCCAACTCTTGGTCACTTTAATGATTCAGTATCTCAATGAAATATCTCAATCTTCCCATCACACCAAATCAAAGGTTGTTGATGGCTCTAGGGATTCTTCATCGTCCGAACCTCTCTCTCTCCCTTATTTGAAACTCAAAAATTTCGAAGATTTCACCTTCGACTTAAGGTTGAGATCAATTCACCACACTGAATCGGTGAATGTGATCTTCCCCAATTCCAAGATAGGGTTTTCTTCTAGATAACAGTTTGAAATTGGGGGTTAGACAATTTCAGGGATTCTTCAAGAGTCTGGGAACTACCCTAAATTACCCTAAGGCTCTCTTGCTTCCTTGGGATTAGGTTTTCATATCTTGCAAGCTTTCCATTTAAAACTGGTGGGAGATTTAATGGGGTTGATACTCTCCGAACTACAAAGAGACATTCCCCACACACTAGAGTATTCCATTTGTCAGTCTTGGGTGAATATTTTGTTCACATCCTATCAAATTTCCACTCAGGAACATAAGATTCCACCAGGGAACAAGTTTCTTTACCCCTATAAGACCTTATGAATTACCAAGGCACTCTTATTACCATCCAAGTAAATAGTTTTTCCACATCTTGCAGACTTTCCTCCCAAGTTGCAAGATCCTCGGGGATACACAATACCCCCACTTGGCTTATTTTCATGAGTTAACATAACAAATAATGAAAATAAA
>ML812723.1:100045-110485 GCA_009831015.1 Picea engelmannii
CATTAATAAACTGCTCCAAGTGGCCGCGTTGGCTGGGGCCGTGGATGTTTCCCCGTAGGGGTTTTACCACGTGAAAACATCGGTGTGTTGATCTTTGATCTGGTTATGTGAGTAGTTACTAAAGGTGTTCGTCCTCTGTTGGAATACCTGTGTTGTCGAACATCCTTGAAAGGAGAGAAATAATTCTCTAGAACCAAGCCATCGTGTAGGTCAAGGTGCAATGGAAGAACTTTGGAGAAGATGACGCTACATGGGAGTTAAAATATTCCATGAGAATGGCATACACATTTTTTTTTCTATATAATTGTAGTATATGGTTTTTTAAACACTAAGAACGATGTTTATTTAAGGGGGAGGGGGATGTAACACCTCATTTTACCCCATAATTTTAATTAGTATAAGACTTCATATAATGAGATTATGAAGCTTGTAATTATATTGTGATTAATGAAAAACACTAGACAATTGATTGAGAGGGAAAATCCTTGAGAGTATTGGCCATGATATAACAAGTGGGAATTGATGATGTGGGATGGATGAGGTGGATCGTTGAGGTGAAGTGGAGAATATTAAATGAGGAAAACAAGAATCTTGATTAACACTTCAACATGCACCTACAATTGAATACACTACTTGCTCACATACTTCAACCTATAAGAATCCACATGAATTGTTAATGAGAAGATAGGATTGGTGGTTGAGGTAGTTAATACTACTGATAGTCTTGATATCTTGAGAAGACAAAGGGTTAACTGAATAATCTGATAACATGACACCCACAGGTTTTCCCATTTAGGAGTTTGAACCCCAAACAATAGGTCACATCTAGAAGAAGTCACGAGAATCCCAAGGAATTGATGGAAGAAGAGGCCATAGGTGGAAAACACCATTAGACGAAAATGAAGGAGGAGAAGGGAGATATAATAGTTGGTCACCAAGATTGGTATTGGGGAGAGACCAAAAGACGTGAACATGTGCAGGAGACAGAGCACATAGTGCATAGAGGAGAAAAATCTAGAGAAGAGTAAGTGAGCGGAAATCTCATAGGTGGATGACACAGTGAACATATGCGTTCATTGGCACATATCGAAGAAGAGAAGAAATGGGAGATATTTCCTTGAAGAAAATAGGAATATCGTCCAAAATTTTGATGATCACCCTGAAACAGAGAAAGACTAGAGTGATAGAGGGATGAAACTTGGTACTTACTGGATAGAAACCGACACTAGGAAGGGGAGGTCACCAAGGAACTATATAGTAGAGAAGGGACTCCCTTGTGAAAAGAAAACCTAGCGGGGAAGGTGTCTAATAAACCTGTGGAAACCCTAATCTTAGTGGGAAGGGGGAAACTTATGTTGTTGACAGTGGAGGAAGGAGAGTAACCTTCTTAGATCATTACAAATTTGAGAACCAATTGAATCATTCTCCTTGTGATATCATGGCTTGGCACGTGGGTGGCATACTGTAGGAAGGTACTACGACGTATGTCCTAAAGTTGGGAGGAAATGTGTCCTCTCTCAATTTGACCTATTTAATGTGTGTTGGTGATATGAACATATGATTTTGTGATTTAAAGGGAAATATGAATGCATGTGAATGATAAATTGAATTCCTGAGTAAAACATAATCTTCTTCTTTTTTTC
Source organism: Picea engelmannii (assembly GCA_009831015.1). Taxonomy (NCBI): domain Eukaryota; kingdom Viridiplantae; phylum Streptophyta; class Pinopsida; order Pinales; family Pinaceae; genus Picea; species Picea engelmannii. The sequence continues at coordinate 101,689 of ML812723.1, forward strand.
GTTGTTTATTTAGTTAACTCATGAAAACAAGCCAAGTGGGGGTAGTATGTATCCATGAGGATCTTGCAGCTTGGGAGGAAATATTGCAAGATATGGACAAAATATTCACATGTATGGTAACAAGAATTCCCTAGTAATTCATAGTGTCTTATAGGGGTCAAGGAACCTTGTTCCCTGAGGGAATCTCTTGTTCTTGAGTGGAAAGTTTACAGGATATGAAAAAACTATTCACCCAAGACTGACAGATGAAATACTCTAGTGTGTGGGGAAGGTCTCTATGTAGTTTGGAGAGTCTTAACCTCATTAAATATTCCACTTTTTTTAAATGGAAAGCTTGCAAGAAATGAAAACTTCATCCCAACGAATCAAGAGAGCCTTAGGGGGATTCAAGGTAGTTTTCAAACTCTTGAAGAATCCATGAAATTGGCTAAGTCCCAATTTCATATTTTTATCCAGAAGAAAAATCTATGTTTGAATCGAGGAAGATCGCAGTCATCGATTCATCATGGAGAATGGATCTCATCCTTAATTCGAAGGTGAAATCGTCAGAAGTTTCAAGTTGTGAATAAGGGAGAAAGAGAGGTTTCGATGACGAAGAATCCCTAAATCCATCTACAACCATTGATTTGGCACGATGGGAAGATTGGGATAATTCATTGGGTGACTCAATCGTTAAAGAGACCAAGAGTTGGATAAAGGAGCTCCAATGACATTGATGGTGTGCCGACAATGACAAAGGCTTGGGAAAGAAAAAGAATCGTTGATTGGTACATGGGCAAGATTAAATTTCAACCGTAGATCATCTTGGGTTCTAATTAAATGAATAAAAAGGAGGAGTGACATCATGATAACAAGGATGTTAGCTTGGAATCTAGCATGAATCAAGTAGTGTCGTGTGTTGACAGTTGATTGGTCGACGAGACAAGAGTGGCCCCATTGGATGTGGAGATCTTTAGGCCTTCGATCAAAACCTTGGTCATTCGATCTATTGGTTGATATATCTCAATCGTTCGTCAAAATATGGAAGACATTGGTTCAGAGGGGGGACATGATAATGAGGTGACAATGAAGGGGATCTAAAGTTTAAATGACAATATTCAATCGACGGGTAAGCGAAGGGAAATCTCAGGTGTAGATTTGTTGTAGGTCCATTTTTTCACCCTAGAAGAAATTAACAGGTGGGCGTTGATCATTGCGCAAGTTTGATCCACTGACGTGATAAGATCCATTAGTTATCAAGGTATGAGATCCATCAGATATGGGTTTAGATCCGCCAAAGAGTTCGTCGTCATAACTTGATGGTTGGGGTGGCTCATAAATCCAAAGGAGAAGAGCCCCGACGATAATGAATATAATATCAAATGATCAAAGTTGTTAATTTGGAATGCCTAATGGGCCAAGTGGCGGGTGCCATGTCGGATTTTAATTCAAAGCCACATCAGATGGCATGAGTCATAAGAAGCCATGTGGATGCTACATGTAAATGAGACGGATTGATAAAAGAAGGACCCAAAAACCTTTGGAAGGTTGTAACTTTTTACCCAGAGCTCCATTTTGAACATGGTTGTAGTCGTTGCAAATTTCTTGGCGAGAAAATCTTACCTACGAAGTTTATTTAGAAGGATTAAAGGCTTAGTGAAAGAAAATTTTTGACACCCCATCATCCGAAGTAATATTTAGGGGGTTGGGTGTGTTACACTCTAACATACTTTTACACGTGATGAAACCTGACATCCTTGGATAGGATGTACACATATGGCATCATTAAATACACTTTCACTCCTTTGTCACCTTCCATTGTTATATATGCCTTTCACTCCTTTGTCACTTTCCATTGTTATTTTGAGTCCTTTGCATATTTTCATGTATATGATTTGTGAGTGAAGAGGATGTAGACATGCACATATGTGACCCATGTCCATTGATTTCATGTGGATATTCATTTTCTTCTTTCAACATAAGTTCCCTCCTATATCTTTGCTGCAAAGTCTCTCTACTATTAATTCCAGCTCTTATTTTGTGGTTCTTTAATCTTCTTTTGGAATCTCAAATGAGGGTTTTTTTATTTGGATTTCTTATAAATAGTGTAATTTACTTGGTGCAAAGATCTGCCTCTAACTGGACAAATTACCCTTGTGCCAAAACAACCTTCACGTTACTTGAAAGTTAAAAATATTTTAAATTAAAATATTACGATTTTGAAGGTGCGCATATCGATAACTATACATTAAATGTTCAAAACATTTTAGGGCTTAACTGATCATAGTCATATTAAGGCAGGACAACTCTTAATTATACTTGCCACTTTTTGTGGTGTCATGTCCTACATCTATGTAAATGTATTTGGATGTGACATCCAAATCTAAAATTCATTGACACTATTATTTATACAAGTTGTTAATATTGAATTATACTTCACCACCAAACATTATTAAATATATGAATGATCATCCATTGGGTGTAGCTTGTGTTATATTTTTAAATGCGAAAACACAAATATCACATAAGACAATCAATAATAATGCAGACAAGAAACACAACAATTTATGTGGCTCACCCAAACGTTGGGCTACGTCCACCAATCATAGGTATTGGTTGTCTTATTATTCAGATCAAGGAGATTACAACAGGCTCACATTCATCTCACACACCTCTCATTACACCATTTCCTCAATTCCCCTTTATGCCTCTACGGGATTACATCAATAATGAACATAATTAGATTAGTTACATAACTAATTCTAAACTTGTGTGTTCATACCAAATTGGCAGATTTGGTTGAAAAAAATACTACAAAAAAGGCTCCACTAAATCTACTCATATTTATCAAATCTGGGAAATTCGTTGGCATATTCAACAATATCCACCTTGACAACAATTAACCTAATACCTAGCTCCTGCTTTTGTTCATCACCTTTTCTGCAAGACAAGAGAAGCCAAGCACCATCATAGCTTCTCTAACAATACTAGTTTTGTGAACATGTCTGCGCAGTTCTCTTTTGTATGCACTTTCTCAAGAGAGACTCCACCTTCATCGATGACCTGTCTTACAAAATGGTACTTGATAGGTATATGTTTTGTTTTACTGTGATAGGGTGGATTCTTAGCCAAGTGAATAGCACTCTGACTATCACAAAGTAACTTTACTTTGTCTTGCAACCTTCCAAACTCACCAAACAAACCTTTCAACCAAACTGCCTCTTTGCAATCATGTGAAGCAACTACATATTATGCTTTTGTAGTGGATAAAGAAACAATGTTCTGTAGCTTTGACATCCAACTAATATCTCCACTTGCAAGAGTAAATACATACCCTGAAGTCGACCTTCTCTTGTCTAGATCACCTGCAAAATCAAAATCAACATATCCATAGACTAACTCACGATCACTGTTATAAGTGATATAGTAATCACTTGTGCCCCTTAGATACCAAAACACCCATTTCACTGTTTCCCAATGCTCTTTACTTGGATTTTCCATATACTTGTTGAAAACCCCAACTACATGTGAAATGTTTGGCCTTGTACTAACCATCGCATACATTAGACTTCCTACTGCATTAGCATATGGTATTCGATACATATATTCATTTTCTTCTTTTGTACTAGGACATAAACTTGAAGAAATCTTAAAATGGGAAGCCAAAGGGACTGAAATTGGTTTCACATCATTCATACCAAACCTCAAAGGTATCTTCTCAACATACTTTTGTTGTGACAACCAAAGCTTACAATTCCTCCCGTCTTTGAATATCTCCATGCCCAAAATCTCCATTGTTGCTCCTAGATCTTTCATATCAAACATCCTAGCCATCTAAGCCTTTAACCTGTTGATCTCAGTTATGATTTTTCTTGCTAAAAGAATATCATCAACATACAATACTAAGATAATGAATATGCCATTATTCAATTTCTTAAAGTAGACATAATGATCATACTCACTCCTTGTATAATTTTGGCTCACCATGAAAGAGTCAAATTTCTTGTACCATTGTTTGGGCGACTGCCTCAGACTATACAATGATTTATTGAGCCTGCAAACAAATTTCTTGCTTCTATTCTAAACATACCCTTCCGGTTGTTCCATGTAAATTTCCTCATCCAAATCTCCATGTAAGAAAGAAGTTTTAACATCTAGTTGCTCCAACTCTAAATCAAGAAATGCAACTAATGCTAACACAATTCAAATTGAAATAGTCTTTACAACTGGTGAAAAAACATCATGAAAGTCAATAACTTCTTTTTGAGAATATCCTTTCACAACCAGCCTTGCTTTGTACCTTTCCACCTTATCATCAACACCCTTCTTTAGCTTGTAGACCCACTTGCAACCTACATTTTTTTTTATCTCTTGGAATTTCTACCAGGTCCCATGTAGCATTCCTCTCTAATGCCTTCATTTCATCCTTCATCGCTTCTTTCCATTTATCACTGTTAGAACCCTTCACAACTTCCTGATACCACAAAGGTTCATTATCATTAGTACTTAAAGAAACTGATGAAACAAAATCATCATACCTTCTTGGAGGATTTTTGACCCATCTAGACCTCCTTAGGGAAGTTTGTGGCTCATCCACAATATATTGACTGTCATCATCAACCATGTCTTCCTATGCTACATGAGACTCTTCATGAACATATTCTTAAACTTGTTCATGTTCACCTTCATTGGTTTCAAACTGAATTTGTTGATACTTCGGTGTTTCTTCCTGTTTCATTTGAACATCTACATTTGATTTGATGAGAGATGATTCATCAAATATTACATCTCTGTTAATGGTGATCTTGTGGGAAGTAGTATCCCACAACCTGTACCCCTTAATAACATCACCATATCCAACAAAGATAAACCTTTTTTATTTTGGATCTAATTTAGAGCATTGATGTTTCGGAATTAGAGCATAGGCATCACAACTGAAAACTTTAAGATTAGAATAATTACAAGGGCGACCTGTCCATACCTCTTTAGGAATTTTTCATTCTATTGTTGTTGATGCTGATCGATTCACTAGATAACAAGCTATAGATACAACTTCTGCCCACAGTTCGTGCTGCAATTTGGCGTTACTCAACATACTCCTTTCTCTCTCTAGAAGAGTCTTGTTCATGCATTCAACAACTCGATTTTGCTGAGGAGTATAGGCAATGGTTTTATGCCTATCGATCCCAAATTCCTTGCAATAATTCTCAAACTCTATTGATGTAAATTCACCACCATTATCAGTTCTTAAACATTTAATGGATCTACCAGTGTTCTTTTCGACTAAAGCTCTAAACTACTTTAAAACTATAAATACATCAACCTTACTCTTTAACATAAAGATCCACACCTTCCTAGAGAAATCATCTATAAATGTTACAAAATATGATGATCCTCCATATGAAATAGTAGGGGATGGTCCCCAAACATCAGAATGGATATAGTCAAGAATTCCCTTATTGGTATGTCTTCTAGTTTTAAATTTCTTCCTATTATGTTTTCCATAAATACAGTGCTTGCAGAAATCTAACTTTAAAGACTTTAGACTAGGAAGTAACTTGCGATCAGATAATACCTTTAATCCTTGTTCGCTTATATGGCCCAACCATTGATTCCACATTCGAACAGAATCACTGTCGTTCTCAGATACCACTGTCGCATGATCTAATTCAGTCTTCCCTTCTAACATAAATAGGTTACTAACCTTCTTTGCTTTCATAACAAGTAGAATTCCTTTGTAGACCTTCATAACTCCACCTTAAAAAATACTCTTATAACCTCTTGTGTCTAAGAATCCCAAAGAGATTAGGTTCTTCCTAAGCTCAGGTACATGTCTTACATCAGTTAATATTTTAACAGTTCCATCAAACATCTTAATTCGAATGCTACCAATTCCCACAACTTTACACGAGATATCATTTCCCATGTMAACTATTCCATCATCTATATACTRATAAGTAATAAACCAGTGTCTATGAAGACACATGTGGTTTGAAGCACCAGAATATAATATCAACTGTTGATCATAACGTGAAACAATACTAATTGATAAAAATTCATCAATCATACCTGAACCTGTTGTTGAACCTATTTGGGTTGCATCTGCTTCCTTCATCTATTTTGGGGGGTCTTCTTTGGAGGCTTGTTGTTGCTTCCAACAGTCCTTCTTCAGGTGTCCAGATTTTCCACAAAACCAACACTTAATCTTTCTCTTTCTGACCTTTGACTTTGACCAAGAGAAATCCCTCTGACCGTGTCCTCTTTTTTTAGGTCTTCCTCTGACCACCATCACCTCATATGTAGAGGTTTATGAATTGGATGTCTTCCTTGTTTCCTCAGACAGTAAAGCTCCTACAATATCATCAAACTCAATACTTTATATTGAACTGAAACTAATAGAGGTAACAAAATGATCCCATGACGCGGGCAAAGAACACAATAATGTAATTTCCTTATCTTCATATTCGAATTTCACTCCCATGCTAGTCAACTAAACTAAGAGAGTATTAAAAGTATTCAAATGATCAGCTATCTTTGTACCTTCCTTCATGTGCAAACTATACAATTTCCTTTTCAGGAAGATCTTGTTTTTCAATGATTTCGTCATATACAGGCTTTCCATCTTTGACCACAAACCAGTTGTTGTCTTCTCTGTAACAATATTGAATAGTACATCGTCGGCCAAACACAGGCATATGACACTCAATGCTCTCACATCCATCTCATCCCAATATTCGTTTGTTATGGACACAAGCTACTTTGATTTTCCCAAAAGCACCTTCACCACGCCTTGTTGCACGAGCAGATCATGCATCTTAACCTTCCAGATCTCGAAATTGTTCTTTCCATTGAACTTCTCAATTTCGAACTTAGCACTCTGCATCTTTTCATTAGAGAAAACATAAAAAACAAACACTGTTGTTTGTAATAACCAAGGCCCTTTCAAAAAATATGTGGAAGAATAATGTTTTAATCTTAACAAGGTTTTATAGAATATTTAATAAAAAACCTTTTTAACCCCACTTTTTATTAAAAAGAAATTTAAAATTCACCTTTTAATATTTTTTATTTTTTATATAAAATTTACCCCCACCTTATTCCTCCACCCTTTTCATATTATATTTAAATCCAAATATAATAAACCTTTAACATCCTCCATCCTCCATGTGACTTGACTTTCACGATTTTAAAAGAAAAAGGAAATTCAATTCTTCATTTTTATGCATACCATATAATATTCACTCAAAAAAAAAAAACATACGCGAATACCCTCATAATTTTTTTTTTTAAAGCCGTCGCACATCCCGATGTGGGTGGCCTGCGGGCTTAAAAAAAAGGTCGTTGCACCTCCCGTATGGCTGGACTATGGAGATCTCGAAAAAATACTAGTGGAACCGCCGCACCTCTCGACGCATCCAAGCTGCGAAAATTTGGAAATCTTACTCGTGCGTGAAGTGTGTACCAGTGGCCGCCGCGACCTTCGAGAGGAGAGACCTGTGGAAATTTGGGAATAGACGCACCTCAAGCTATTGTTGTTGCTCCTTCAAATTTTGATGCTTTTGACGTCTTCTCTTTCAACCAGCTCTGATACCACTTGTTATATTTTTAAATGCAGAAACAGAAACTCAAATATCACATAAGACAATCAATAATAATGCAGACAAGAAACACAACAATTTACGTGGTTCACCCAAACGTTGGGCTGCATCCACCAAGCATAGGTATCGGTAGTCTTATTATTCATATCAAGGAGATTACAACAGGCTCACACTCATCTCACACACCTCTCATTACACCATTTCCTCAATTCCCCTTTATGCCTCTATGTGCTTACATCAATAATGAATAAAATTAGATTAGTTACATAACTAATTCTAAACTTGTGCGTTCATACCAAATTGGCATATTTGGTTGAACAAACTACTACAAAAAAGGCTCCACTAAATCTGCTCATATCTACCAAATCTGGGAAATTCGTTGGCATATTCAACAACTTGGATGGTTGTGAGGAATGTTGTTAGCCTCCCCACTTGGGTTCAATTCCCATAATGACATGAATAAACCTCTTAATGAATATTTTGTAATGACTTTGAACCTATATGTATTAGAAAGTTTCCTTTGATTTAAAATTGAATAGCAAAGCAATTGCTATTTCCAGGAGAAAAATATTCCTTCCTATAAAATATATATAAATATATATATATATATATATATGAATGAACAAAAAATTAATTATACTTTGGAATTATAATAACTTTAACGCATAACAATTATAATAACTTTAACACTAATAACTTTAACGCATAACATAAGGAAAAATATCTCAAATAGAATAATAAATATCTTAGAAAAATTGTCCAACAAGATAATTGCCCACTTTCAAATAAAAATAATGTGGAAACAATATAATAAATATGTATAATAATTAATCTCATATACAAGTGACTTGCCCGGGGTTCAAGTTAAGGTAAAACCAAACCATCACGAGATCCTTATTCATTTCTTACAATAATAGATTTCTAACTCGAAGACCATATGTAAATTCTCGTGATGATGAGAGTCTTAGGTTCACGGGATGACAAGGTCAAACCAAATTAGGTCACATATAACACATTACCTACTACACATAATTATATCATAAAGCATTAATTGTTTTGATGGAAAACGTAGATTTCAAAAACAATGTATTTTAAAAGCATTTATTGTTTTGATGGATAGTGATAGTGATTTATTAGTTTAAACATTTTGGTTTTTTTTAATGGATTTCTTCTCTTTAATTTTGCTTAAAATTAGGCGAGAAAGTGTTGGATATGCAGAT
>ML812724.1:0-23905 GCA_009831015.1 Picea engelmannii
GAGCCCTTCTCACCAAGGTAGATACCAATAGAGACCCTTCTACTTATAATTAGGCCAAAAAACTCCCCTAAATGGGAAGCATTTATGGTTGCTAGTATGAGACTCTTATCAAAAATTAGACTTGTGAATTGGTCCCAATGCCCATTACTCAAGGATAAGAACATTGTTGGTTGTAGTTGGGTGTACAAGACCAAGTATGGTGTTGACAAATAAATTGACAAGCATAAGGCTCTGCTCATTGCCAAGGTTTTTTCACAAAAGGAAGTTATTGACTATAATGAAACTAATTCTCTAGTTGATAGGATCAACCAAATTCAGATGATACTATCTATCATTGCTTATCAGGGATGGGAGGTTCATCAAATGGATGACAAAAATGTCTTTCTTCATGGAGATCTTCAAGAAGAAATCTATATGTAGCAGCGACTTGGATTTGCTCAAGATGGATCTACACCCTTGGCCTGTAAACTTAATAAATCTACCTCATGCCTGGTATGAGAAGATTCATAATTTCTTTCTCATTTGCGGATTCTCTCACTACGAAGTTGAACCAAATATCTATACTCATATTTGTCATCATGGTGGACAAATCCTCATTGTTGTGCTATACATGGAGATTTGATCATGATCTAGAACTCACCTTCCCACATTATGGAACTAAAGGTAAGGCTTCAAGACTCATTTGAAATGACCGATCTTAGTCTATTTCACTACTTTCTTTGCCTTAAGATCACTCAATCCTTCTTAGGGCTCTCTCATTCACAACCTTAGTATGTACTAGATCTGTTACAACGCTTCAGGATGGAGGATTGTAAGCCAGTTGGCACTCTCCTTGCCTATGGGATGAAATTTCAGGTCGATTGTCCTTCTCCTTTATTTGATGCTACTACTTATCGATCACTAGTAGGATGTCCCCTCTACCTTACTCATACTCGATCAAATATTGCTTTTGCTATCAACATATGCACACATTACATGAAGGGATCTCATGAGATCTACTAACAGGCAATCACATGAATTTTACACTATCTGAAATGCACTACTATGGTGTTCTCTATTAGTGAATTGAAAGATGCAGAACAGAAATAAGAGTAGAAATAACAAATTATAACCACAATAGCCAAATAAAGAACCAGAATACCACAAATGCTATACCTTCATTGATTGGAAACAATGTTCAATTGCCTCTTCGAGAAGGCAACCTCCAATTGAGGAGAGCTTTGATTACAAATAACTTCATAAAACATCTCATTGCATTGCTTCTACTTCTTTATATCATACTATCTACCTCCTAGGAACATTCTAGAGAAGGAACTTGCTAGTAGGCGGAACCTTCTAGTAAGCCTTCTTACATTTATTGCTTTCACACTACTACATGGACCTTATTTACTAGAGATAGTCTCCATACATAGCAATACAAAGAAACCTATCTATCTACTTAGGGGGTTAAGGAAGTTAGGAGTTGGGACTCTAACATGCCCTCCCCCTTAAAAAGCAACAATGTCCTCAAGGCTGGAGATGAGAGAATTGCTAAAGAATCTTTGTTGGTTCCCATGTGGCATCCTCGAGCTGTGTATCTTTCCATTGTATCGGGACCTCCCAGATAGTGTGCTAGCGGAGAGGACACTCTCTTTTGTCAAGGACGACCTCAAGCTGCAACGAAATGGAACCTTCTTCATCCAATTCGGGAAGGCTAGTTTGAACATGGAAATTAGATCCAACCACTTTCTTTAAGAAGGAGACATGAAAGATTGGATGTATTTTAGAGTAGCTCGAAAGTTCTAATTTGTAAGCCATTGGCCCAATACGTTGGAGGACATTATAGGGACCATAAAACTTTGGAGCAAGTTTCTAGTGTTGGTTGTCTTTGAGGGACGTCTGCTTCTAAGGCTGCAAACGAAGGAACACTTGATCCCCTTCTTCATTCCAAACGATGTTGATCAGCTTGTTGCTTTATCCTATTCGAAGCCATCACTAGATTATCTTTGAGAGTGCAAGGAATGTCAGCCCAAGTTGTGAGGCTTTCCTCAATCTTCTGTACCTTTAGAGACTCCTAGTAAGTAGGCTAGCGTTGATGTGGGCTTTTGGCCACAGACAAACGCAAAGGGGATCATTCGAGTGGCACCATGATAAGTTGTATTGTACCACCATTCTACTAGGGGTAACCATTGAACCCATTGGGACTGTGATTTTGAATTAAAGCACCTCAAATATGCTTCCAAACACTTGTTGACAACTTCAATCTGACCATCATCCTAGAGGTGATAGGCAGTGCTAAGATGCAATTGAGTGCCCTAGAGCCTAAACAGTTCTTGCCAGAAATCGCTAGTGAAAGTGGGATCGCAGTCCATTATAATGGCATACCATGGAGTTTAAGATATTATCCATGAAGACTTGAGTGACCGTGGAAGCTTTAAAGGGGTGTTGTAGAGCACGAAAACGAGCATATCTGGAAAGGCGATCAACCACAACCATGATGACTGATTTATTGCCAGAATTGGGTAATCCCACAATGAAGTCCATAGAAATGCCAGTGCATACAACTAGCTGAATAGGTAAAGGTTGTAGTTCGCCTAGAGTTTTCATTGTTTCTCCCTTGTGTCGTTGGCAAAGGTCACATGCTACCACAAAAGTCTGAATGTCCTTCTTCATCCCTTCCTAAAAATATTAACGTTTGATCCATTCATATGTTTTATGAAATTCACCTACTATCAATGATGCATGGAGTTCAACTAACATTATTGATTTAAAGGTGGACCATTTGCTCAAATATAGATGCCCTTTATAGCGAATCTCTTCATTGTGCCAAGTGTATCCCTGAGATGCATGGGGCCATTTGAAGTTGTTGGACCAAGCAAGCAATCTTGGGGTCTGCGAACCATTCCTTACAGAGCTCAGTCGACCAATCTACTACAATTAAGGAGAGTGAAAAGAGGGACCCTTCCTCTTCATACTTTCGAGAGAGAGCATCTGCTACCACTTTCTCCTTGCCCTTCTTATAAATGATCTCATAATCATATCCCAACATTTTGGTGACCCATTTCTATTGCTCTAGGGACGAATCCTTTGCTCCAGGAAGTATTTCAAGCTACGATGATAAGTTTTAATCTGGAAATGTTGCCCAAGCAGAACGCCAGATATCCATAGCATGCAAGATAGCCATCATTTCTTTTTCATAGGTGGATTTTTCCCAGTGCCTCTCACAGAGTTGTTTGTTGGTAAAGGCCAATGGTCTTCCCTCTTGCATGAGGACTACTCTGATGCCTTTACCTGAGGCATCACATTCCAAAATAAAAGTCATAGTGAAGTCTAACAAAGTGAGTATTGGGGTTGTACACATAGCATTCTTCAAATCTTGGAAGCCCTGATCTATAGCTTCATTCCAACTGAAATCATTTTTTTAAGCAAGGTGATGAGAGGAGCAACAATCTTTCCATAGTTCTTGACAAACTTTCTGTAGTAACCAATGAGACCCAGAAAACCTTGTAGACTTTTAAGAGCCTTAAGACATGGCCAATCCTTCATTGCTTCAATTTTCTTCGAGTCCATTGGTACACTATCGTTACTAACAATATGGCCCAAATATTCTACTTCTAAGACACCAAAAGCATATTTGGACCTCTTGAGAAAGAGTTGATGATTAGAGAGAAGTGGTAAGACCTTATCCACATGGGTGACATGGGCATGCCAAGTTTTATTGAAGATGAAGATGTCATCAAAAAAGATGAAGAAAAATGACGTAGAAAGGGTTGAAAGATGTGGTTCATGAGACTCTAGAAGGTGGAAGGCACATTGCAAAGGCTAAAGGGCATCACCAAGAACTCACAATGGCCTTCATGAGTGCGAAAAGTTGTTTTGGAAATATCAGCCTCCTTCATGCAAACTTGGTGATAGTCGGAACAAAGATCAAGTTTGGTGAAGCATTGAGCACCTTTGAGCTCATCCAAAAGATCATCAATGACTCAAGGAACTTATCCTTGATCGTTATTTTGTTGAGAGCTTGAAAGTCAAGACACATGCACTAAGTGCCTTCTTTTTTGAGTACCATGACAACAAGTAACAAACAAGGATTGGTAGTAGGGCGGATGACACCAGCAACTAGCAACTCCTGAACTATCTTTTCAATTTAATTTTTTTGGGCAAATGGTTAGCGATAAGGGTGTACATTGGATTGGAGGCTACTTGGTATGAGCAAAATAGAATGAAACGTATCTTGCTCCACTCAAACAATCCATCAAATCATCGATCCTTGGTAAGGGAAATCTGTACTTTATGGTTAATGTTGTTGATGGCTCTAAAATATGTGCATGTTCTCCATTCTTCTCCTTTCTTCAATGTAAGTATTGTTGGTACTATGCAAGGACTCAAACTCTTTCGGATAAATCCTCTATCCAACAATTGTCGAACTTGCCTTTTTACCTCTTCACCTTCTGCTAGTGTCATTTCTGTGCGGCACTTTGTTCGACAAACTTGATCTAGGTATTAAGTCAATCTGGAATAAAACAGTGTTACCAACATCGCGATGTTGGCGATAATATCGCCAAAATGGATCTTGGTGATATTATCGCCAAAAATAGCGCGTGATTTACCTCTGTCGATAATATCGCACTATTTACCAAAATAGCGTGATATTATCGCGCTACGATCAAAAATGTCTCAGGCACGCGAACAGGGCCGGAAATAAAGCCCGAATTTGACTTTTTTTCTCTCATTTTGCAAGTGAAGTGTGGGGTTTGGAGAGCAAAAGAGAAAGAGGCAAGTTTGCCTTCAACCAAAGACGAGGAGGAGCGCAATTTTGAGCACCATAACCCATTTATTGTGAAGTTGGGATTGATTTCCCTCAAGAAAGGGCGCATTTGAAGGTATGGGCAACAGTTTACACCATTTTTTTTGTTTTTGTTTTTGTTTTTTTTTGCTATGTATCCTTCATCTTGGTAGTTAGGGATTGTTTTTTCTAGCTGCCATCAAATTATTTTGGAGTGTGGATTGATTTCCAACAATTGCTTTTATATTTTTGCAAATTTATGATAGGGTTTTTTTAATTTTTGCAAACTTATCAGTTTTCCCCCATTTTGAACATTTGTATTACTTGTAGATTGTATTATCTTGAATCTTGATTCTTTAAAAGTTAAATGGTGATTTTAATTTTTTTCCATTGTTTTTGTGCCCTAGGTTTGATCACTTGAAGATTGAAAATGCCAAGAAAATTGGATGCTATGTGGGAATATGGTGATCCTGAGGGGGTTTTTAATAGACAAACTTTGTATTGCAAGTTGTGTAGGATGAGAATGATGGGGAGGATTACCCGGCTGAAATACCACCTTGCAAAAATCTCGGGACATGAAGTGGATATTTTCCCAAAATCAACCTCGAAAATCATGCATATTGCCAACAAAGCGCTTGAAGATATGGGTTTAACCAGAAAATACAGGGAAGCCAAGAAAGCTCAATTTGCAAGGGGAGATCGAATATCTGAGGAGGGAAGTTCGACTGCTTCAATTCCACCTTCTACCTCATCGTTTTTTGTTCCTAGAACCACACCTGGTGCACAACCTTCTATCAGGTCAATGGTAAAACAAAAGGAGAAGGAAGAGGTTGATAAGTTGGTGGGTAAGTGTTTCTTATGGAGTGACAATCCTTTTAACATTGCCAAGAACAACCCATTCTATCAACCAATGTTTGATGCAGATGTTGTTGTTGGCCCGGGGTACAAGGCCCCTACCTATGAGGAGTTGAGAGGGCCTATCCTTCAAAATGAAAAGATTGATTGTGCTAGCAGATTAGAGGATCTTAAGGGATCATGGGAAATCACTGGATGCACCGTGATGTCARATGGTTGGACGGACYAGAAGGGTAGGACACTTCTTAACTTCTTGGTTAATTGTCCCAAGGGGACAATGTTTGTTAAATCTATTGATGCATCTGCACATGTTAAAGATGCATCATTGTTATGTGACTTATTGGATGARTTCATTTGAGAGGTGGGTCCACAACATGTTGTCCAAGTCATAACGGACAATGCTRCTAACTATRTTGTTGCARGTAGGATGCTTATGCAGAGGTATCCTACATTGTTTTGGACTCCTTGTGTTGCACATTGTATAGATTTGATTTTAGAGGATATGGGAAAAATTCCTTATATCRGGGACATTGTTGAATCAGCTAAGAGCATCACAAAATTCATATATAAYCATGCATATGTGCYTAGCTTGATGAGAAGATTCACAAATAACAGGGAKTTGRTGCGTCCTGCAATCACRTGCTTTGCCACTAGCTTCATATCTCTTCGATCTATCTTGGCTTATATGTGGGACCTGAAGATGATGTTTGTTTCACATGAGTGRGATGATTTATCATTTAGCCRTAAACCAGAGGGGGAGGCCATATGCAGGCTAGTGTCATACCAGGAGAGYTTTTGGGTGGGAGTGGAGGAGGTGGTTGCCATTAGAGAACCTTTGGTAAAGGTTCTTCAGYTGGTTGATGGAGACAAGCCCACAATGGGCTACTTGTATGAGGCCATGGATAGGGCCAAAGAAGCCATTCGTACCTRCTATGATGACAAGGGAGATGATGGATTTCAAAGACAACTACAGATATGGGGAGTGATTGATCAGTGATGGAACAATACACTTCATCGCCCAATTCATGYTGCRGGGATCTACCTCAATCCCGCATTCTCTTACTCATGTGGTTTTAGATTTGATGTTGYGGTTATGGAAGGATTCCTCACATGTGTTGAGAGAATGGTGCTAAGTCATGAAGAACGTGCAGAGATTTCCAAAGAAATGGAAATATATAGGATGTCTAGTGGGATTTTTGGCCTTCAGATGGCTATAGCGGATAGGAAGACCAAAATGCCAGGTAAACTTCATTAAATTTCAGATTTCAACTTTCAAATTTCAATGTCTTTTCTTTCAACTTTGTAACTTTCAAATTTCAATGTCTTTTCTTATGTTTCTTTGATTTGTTGTAGATGCTTGGTGGACAAGCTATGGTGGTAGACTACCCCATCTACAAAAACTTGCCATTCGGGTGCTTAGCCAAACATGTAGCTCTTCAGGATGCGAGCGCAACTGGAGTGCATTTGAGAAAATACACAACAAGAAGCGCAACAGGTTACAAATTTTCAAATTAAATTTTTAATTCATTACAAATTATAATTATAATATTATTATTAATTTATAATTTATGGCCCTTGTTATCCACTAGTTTGCACAAGCTAGATTTTCTGAAGAGCCGCCAGAGAATGAGCAAGCAGTGCTCATATTTGCAGATTTCAGAGTTCAACAGGTCTTATGAAAGACCCCTTTTTCGGCATTTCCACCATTGTAATAAATGTCCTAAGTATGAGAGATTGTAAAAGGCTATTGGCCACCCAAGACCAGGAGTGAGCACATACTTTGGAGTGTTTTTTTCTACTTGTTAATTATTTTTTCCGCTTGCCTCAGTGAGAAGAAAAAATAATTTCTAAGTTTTTTCACTCAGAAGATTTAGCTCCAAAGCCGGAGTATGTGCTGGCAAGCAGATTTTGGCATGGAAAATCCAATGTCTAGTGTCTGAATGTATATAAGCTCATGCTAGGACATACTAATTGAGTCATTTGGAAATTGCGGCTAGGTTTGATAGGTTTTTTTTAAGTTCTAAGTGAATTAATTAAATTCCCGCAAAAATAGAATTTATTAATTATGAATCAATAAATGTAAAAAATATGGCATCAAACATTGTCAGATGCCATATTTACAGTCGTTTTCCAATCTAGAGTATCATGTAAACCCCTATTTCCCATCTTTCGAGACTAAAAAATGATTATTATCACTAAAAAATCAATTTTACTCTAAATTTATGGAAAAGGGGTAATTTAATTAATCTCCTAAAATTAAGGAGAACTGGGGAACATGTTTTTTTTATGTCCCTAGTTGACTAAAGGCCTAATGCGAGTTAGCTAAGGTGAGGTCGACTTAACTAAAGATGAGGTGGACTAGGAGGAGATCCCAATGTGGGAACTCGACTCCCTCTCCTAGGTGGTGCATTCCCAAACCCTAGAGCATCTCCTAAAGGGCCCATGCATCCTTTAACTAACCCTTCACTCCCCCTTACTCCCATTCACCTCTCCCATCACTCGCCTTCACTCCCCTCTCACTCGCCTTTACCTAACACCTCTCCACTTCACTCCCCTTCACTCCCACGTATCTACTCTTCCACTCATGTGTAACTACACTCATCCCCACGCATTCCCTAAACCCTAAAGCTAACCCTAGCGCACCTCTACATTGGAGTTATCACCTCATATTCCTATATAAGAAAGGGTCGACCTCTCCATTAGTGAGTTCAGTCTTGGGCGAAGAAGCTATTGTAACATTGTTGTAAGCATTTGGAATAAAAAGTCTTTGGAGCTATCTTGATGTGGACTCAAATGTGTGGTTGTCTAGACCTAAATGCAAATATTTTTATGAGGTAACATGTATTGATTTACATTTTAATTTTATGCTTAATTGTTAAAGCCTTGTAGGTATGCTATCATATAATAGGGTAAGAGTGATCTAGCTTGATTTATCTTACTTCTTCTTTACTTCATAGATTCTTCAATGCATGCTTTATTTTCGGTTAAATCTAACATGCGCTTATGAGCTATGTGTGTAGGGAAGGCCTTTAACAATTTTGCACAGGATTGAAGTGTGTAGTTACAGGTTCCTCAAGGCGGAGGATTGACAGGTGGTGGTTTCCATTGTCATCGTTCAAAAGACTCTGAGATCAAGCTCCCTCTTTTTCACACCAAGAGAACCCCATAGCCCAAAGTTCCAGGCTCAGACGGAAGCTCCAAAAAACTAATAAAAATCTTTTTTCCTCACTCTTTTATTTGATTGCATGCAAGTTAGAGCAAGTCTATATTTCATTCTTAAACATCTAAAGTTTGCATGCAAGTTAGAGCAAGTCTATATTTCATTCTTAAACATCTAAAGTTTGCATGCATGTTTTGTTAGATCTATGCTAAAATTTGTAAATTTTTAAAGGATAGATCTAGGCAAATTTGGGCATTTTCTTGGTCTTTTCATCTATAGTTTAGACCGAAGTTTGTGCCTAGTTTTAACTTCTTTATCAAGTTGTTTAGAAGTTTATTGTTTGCTGTCCTAAAACAGCAAACAAAAGTCACTAAAAAGAGCCTAAGTTTGGTTTGTTTAAAACCCCAAAAAGCCCTAAAATTTACACTTTTTGCCTTAGAAAATTTTTTATCGTTTAGAACTCTTTCTCATCATATTCTAACTTGATTTACTTGTTGTTTTCTTACATCAAATACAAGTTCAAGAGGAGATTCTGTCAGTTTTGGGCAAAATCAAGGTTCCCAAGGACCCTGGGGGGTTGTGACTTCGTCAAAATGAAGTTTCCTTCTTTTCTCTTTTCTTCTTGTATTCTTCTTAACAATCCAGTAATAAGGATCCCTCTTCTTCTAAGAGAGCTAAAAGCTCAAAGAGAACTCTAGTTCTCCATTGAAATAGTGCAAATAAAAGCGGGCCCTTTGTGCCTAGTTCTTCATCCCCTTAGGGGGTGTTATCCATCAAAGTTGCACTAGGATGGACTTCCAGCGAGCCGCCAAAGTTTGAACATTGTTGTTCAAAATTCAGAGTTCAGAAGTTCAGTCGGTCGTAAAGACCACCCTTTTTCTTTTACATTTCCATAAAAAATTGTAATAAGAGATGTTGCATGATGAACTTGTAAAAGGTCTTAGCCACCTTAAGTCCTAAGAGTGAGTTATACTCTGGAGTGTTTTTTTTACTTACTAATTATATTTTTTCGTTTTCAGGCAATTTATAATTTATGAGTTTTTTCACTCAATCCCTCCAGAGCTGGAGTATATGCCCATGGTTAGGCTTGAGCATGGATCTAAGCCTAGTGTCTAAATGTATATTACCATGCTAAACATTCTCCTAGAGTCTTATGGAAATGTACTAAGTCCCCCTTAGGATTTTTTAATTTTTTCAGTTAATTAAAAAATTGCCAGAATTTGGCAATTTTTAATTAAAAAATAAAGATGTATTAAAAAAGTGGTATTAGGGGACTTAATATGCCATGGGGATGCTCATTTTTGGACCTAGAGCACCCATATTACCTAAGTACCCACTTAGTTGAGCAAAAATAGTGATTTTAATCACTTAAAAGTTATTTTTGCTCACAAAACCCAAAAAAGTCAAATAAAATCATAAAAAATCAGCAAGTGTTAATTTTGGGGAACATGTTTAGACATGTTGGAGACGAAATAAAAGCTCAAAGGTCAAGGTGGCAATCACAAGGGACAAAATCTATGTGATTGAGGATTGGTTGATGAGGTGTTAGCAAGATATGAGCATGTGCTCAAAAGGAAGTGTGCCCCTCTTGGAGAGGTGGCGCATTCTAAAGAGGGCAGCCTACCTCTTGAGAGGTGGCACCCCCCTACCTCACCTTTGCTCTACAAGTGGCATGATATGGAGTGTGGGGAGAGGTGGCAGCCCTCTCCCACACACACTTGGCAGCCTTATGCTTACATTTGGTGTGCCCTCCTTCATTGGAATTTGCTATATATTGAAGCACTCTTCCCCTTTTGCAATTTAGTTGGAGCTCTTGGAAGAATCACTTGAGTAATCATTGTTATTGTACTATCATTCTATATTGGAACAAAGAAAGGCTTTGGAGGCAAACTTGGTGTGGATCTCATGTGTGGATGCTCGTTGTCTTGTACCAATTTTGAGGTGAAATTGTTTTGATGCATTTCTTTCAATTGATTAAATTGTAGCCTTGATCTATGAAACTTGCTTGATTCTTAGATCAATTATCTTTCATTTAACAAGATTTACTAAGCTAGCTTGCATCTTAAATCTTATTGATTCTCATATGTAATCAAAGAATTCATGTTTTCTTGCTTGATTAACATGCTTTCTAGATTTCATATGTAAAGGATACTACTATTTGACGTTTGTTTTGTAAGTGTGTTGAAGTTTGTAGGATCTCATACTTGAAGGGAGGTGGAGCTTGCTTGCATCCTCTTCATCTTCGAGATTTAAGAAAGACAATAGCCTCTCTTACATACCGGGAAGACTCCAATTGCCCAAGGACATTCCAAGCACAAGCTTGTTCTTCTTCTCCTCTCTTTAAATCTAAAATCTTTGGGTTACTAGTTGCTTACTTTATCTTAGATATATATCAGATTTCAAATTCTTTTTATCTAACTTAGTAAGTTGGTTTAAAGGATTAGATCTAGAGTTCATGTTTCAATTTATCATCTTAAACTAGATCTAGCTCAAGAAACGTCAATTTTTTGCAAGTAACTTACTTCTAAATTTTTAAAGGTTGAAAGTTGAATTGTTTCAAAGATCTTTTAACTTCATATCTGGTAATTAGAGTGCCTTTGTATTGTTGTTTTAAAACAGCAGAAAAAGACCCTAAGGAGACAAGCTCTTTAGCTTGCTTTTCTTAGTTCATTTTGCTAAATTTCGCTAGTTTTACTTAATCAAATTTTGGGGCTTTCCTACTAATAACCCAAGACACTTCCAAAGTGTTTTTAGGCATCTTTTGTTGTTGTTTGTTCGCTGTTTTGAGCAGGTTGACGAACAAATAAAAGGAAATTATGTCCGTTTTGGGCAGATTAGGAGCATCCGGGACCCCTGGGAGCACCCCTTTACACAATAAACATTTGTAAAACATTGCAAAGACTTGTGACCCCCCTAATGAATGGTCACAAGTCACTTCCTTAAAGATTTGTGAAAGTTCTTTAATAAAATTAGTGGGGCTACAAGCTCTCACTTTTCATCCCCCCTGGGGAAACAGTGTTTTCGGTGGTGGTGTCAATTTTTTGCAATTTTAGCTTAGATTTAATTTTCATAACTAAAGATAAGCTAAAGTAACTTTTCAATTCATCACAAAGCACTGCAATCAATCTAGATTAGATTTCCTTTTGCAAATTAGAACACTAATTGTTAGATTAGCTTTACTTTCTTGCAATTTAAAGTTGAAAATAAACCATCCCCTCAGCTCCTCAAAAGAGGTCCGATCAGTGTGGATTAGTAATTAGTCTCACATTTCATTTCAGTATTTCATTTCCAGTTTAAAATAAACAAATTCACCTCAACTCTCAGTGCGGTTCCTGACCCTTCCAGTTGCGAGCTAGTCTCGATCTGCTGGAAGTAAGTTTCATACACGTCGTGTTGGTCAGTGGTTGATAGTTTAATTAGGACAATCTCTAAAGTAGTTAGCTTAATGCGCGGGAAAACGCCTTGAAGTGACCTGCGAAGTAAGGCAGGCCCTCTCGGGACCTGGCTTCCCACCCGTTTTGGACATCCAGCAATTTGAGTGAGTTTTACTAGTGAGACCATTGGGTTTCGGTAAAGCTCTCCGTAAGTTTCCAAACAAAGAGCTAACCTCCAAGGAGGCCCAAACCATTTCACTAATTCAACATCAATTTATCTTAATAAAACACACGAACTACATTGCCCACGATTCACTTTAAGGCACTGGTCCCATTTCACATTCAGCAAAGCCACAGGTTTCTTTTTTACATATTGGATATCATCTTTAAAGCAAATTTTAATTTCACTTGCATATAACAAACGTACCTGAGTATCTTTTTTTATGCAAGTATATGCTTGATGTTATATCGTGGATGAATGATTTGTTTATGTGTATTTCAATTCATGGTCGATTGTTGAATAAAAGTAATAAACTCCTAGATTTATATTTTTTGTACTTAGCTTATATCAAGCCATAGTATATTTGTTAGGGACTACCCCCCTTGGCTTCGCTAGGAGTTGGCCTAGACGGAGGAGTTGAGGATTAGGTGACAACACCTTAACTCTCACTTACCCCCAAGGACACACCGAGTGGATTGAAGATTTCTTCCACGTCTCCTAGGTGTGTATAAGGCGGCAACAGGGGGATTTGTGTTGTGGGTTTGTTTTGTCTTTTTTGAGTTGTGCATGCTTAAAATCTAATAATCAAATACACAAGTCAAACATATCAAACACACTACAACACTCTAATTTTTATGCATGTTAACTAATTCTCAAATTTTCATGCATACTTAGTTAGTTGGTTCTAAAGTATTTTCTTTCTTCAATCAGTTTTGCAACAGTATTTAATTTTCAAGCAGTATCTTGTTAATTTCTCTCAACTACAAAGCAGGGTACATAAACTTAATTGTTGCAATTCATTTCTTTCACTTTCAAGTGTTTGTGCAAGTGCCTCAATTACAAAGCAGGGTGTGTGATCTATATATTTCAAGTTTTATCAAGTAATTGAACCTTGCTAGTTTAATAGGGCAATCCCTTAAGATTGTGAGTTCATTGAGAGGAAAAGGCCTGAAAGTGACCTGCGAAGTAAGACGGTTCGTCGTGTTGTACATCCAGCACTTTTGGTGAGTTTACTGGTGAGACCATCGGGTTTTGGTAAACTCGAGTCTCAACAAGTCTAAGCAGAGAACAAGCTTCCTAAGGGGCCAAACACTTTTCACTAACTAATAACAAAATTTACCTTAATAAAACCTTCGATCTACACTACCCACGGGCCACGACTCCCTTTAAGGCATTGGTTAAAAAGTACATTCAATTTACCTTATGTGAGCAGTTACATCTATGCATGTTATCTAATCTTCTTTTATGCTCGTGAATATTGCAAATGTTGTATCATTTTGATGTATGAATGTTTCATGAGCAAAGTGTTCTTTATGATGATAAATGCTAAGTGGTGAATGATCGAATTTTATTTTCAGCAATAAACTCCTAGATTAAAGTGTTTTTCTTTCCTAGTTTAGAAAAGCCTTAGTTTTATTTTTATAGCGACTACCCCCCTTAGCTTCGCTAGGAGTTGGCCTAGACGGAGGAGTTGAGGATCAAGTGACAGCACCTTGAATCGAGACTTGCCCCCAAGGACACACCAAGTGGATTGAAGGTTTCTTCCACGTTACCCCAGGTGTGTATTAGGACGGCAACAGGCCCTCATACAGGTTGGAATCCCAGTGCCTCAATGACATGGTATATGTTTACTACAATCTCCGATTGTTGGTGAGGAAGATTCAGAAAACACCTAATGTGGACACCATTTTGTTGGATGGGATTGACACCAGTGTTCAATGGAGGGAGTCTGAGAGGCCTATCTTGGAATCGATGCATGATTGGATACAGGAGGAGGTAGAGGGGGCAATAGCAAAGGAGGAGGAGGAGGATGTTACAGAGCAGAGTCAGCCACCATCTTCACGGACTCCGACAAAGGGAGTTGTACTTGGCAGTAGCACTAGTAGAGGACACCAAAGTCTAGCTCTTGCTTCTTCTACAGGACATCAGAGTCCAGTGTTAGCCTCAGGGGCTTCTTCCTCTAGAGGAAAAGCTATCACCTTTTTCCGTAAAAGGAGCAGAGGGAATCATTAGACTTTATTTGATTTCATTGTAGATGACTCATGATGATGAGATAAACACTTATTATATTTTTTGATGATATTTTGAGGCTTTAGACTCATGACATGATTCAGTGTTGATCTGTAGACTGTGATGTATTTGACTTTACTAGACATCTAATACATCTTATATATCAGTTCTCTTTTCATATTTATGTGGAAATGCATTTATTTGATGTTGTTGATGCTTTAGATATTTAAAAAATTGAAAAACAATGAATATTTTTGTATTTTTTTCGTTCTTACGACATTTTCCGATCTTTTCCGATATTTTCCCCGATGTTGCCAATATTTTCGTTTTTGGACCCTTGGCGATATTTTGTCGCTGCTGATGTTGGTAACACTGGTATAAAATACTCCTTATTGGTGGTAAGGAAATTAGTAAATCTATTGAAATAATCTCCTCATACTCTTTCAACAATTGCTTACGTCGATTGGCACTAGTCTCTCCTCAACTTGACTATCCTTAATTAAAAGTGCAAGACAACACTTTGAATTCTTCAACTCCTTCAAGAATTATTTGGCTAAGCATAACATCGTCTTGCTGCTCCTACTGTCACCACCCTCTTCCTTCTTTGGGTGCAACCTGAAATTTCTTCCATCTTTCACAACTAATATGTGGTCTTCTTCCCATCATGTAACACATTTCAATACTACTACCAAGGCCTACTCAACATAATGTGACAACCATCCATTGGGATGACATCACACAAGAGTTGATCCCTATAGTCTCCAATATGGAAACTCAACAAGCATTGTTCAAACATAGTGACTTGGTGTCTTTTCTGAAACCATGACACTTTATAAGCATTCAAGTGGGGAGTACACATCAACTTTCTCTTCTGAATTACTTTTTTTGAAAGTAAACTTTCAATAATACCTCAATCAATAATCAAGTTAGAACACTTACCTTCAATTTTGCACTTGGTCTTAAAGATGGCCTTCTTTTGATACGGTTCCTTTTCTTCTGAAATTTTATTTTCTAGCTTCAACAACACTCTTCTAGACATCAAATTCTCACCTTGCTCTTGCTGAACTTCCAAAATGTTGTCTCCAAACATTGATTCTGTTGTTTGTGTAACACAAGTTCTAGGATCATTCCTTCTTCTATCATTTTGTTTTTTGCACATTCATATGCTCAATGTCCAACTATGCACACTTGAAACAAGTGCCAATGAATTTGCCACCTCTACCTCTACCGTACCCTCGTCCTCTTTTTGGATTATATCCTTCTCTTGAGTTTTGATTACTGGTGTCGGTTTCCTCCTCATTCTTCACAATCATTTGTCATCTTTCACCTCTGGCTCTTCCTCTACCCTGGGAACCTTATTGTCTTCTAGCTAGCTTCTCTTCTACTTTCAAAGCAATTTGAAAAGCTTCTTCTACTGAATGGAAATATTGTGTACTTAGTTTGCCTTGAAATTGAAATTTCCAGCCATTTGCACACCTTACCATTCTTTGATCTTGTGATTCATCTAGTCCAGATCAAATTGTCAATCAATTAGAAATTTTTATGTATTCATGAACAATCATGTCTCTTTCCCTTAAATTTTGCATATTTCTATTCAAACTCTCTTGGTAATCCAGCAATATCCTTTACTAGAATTGTCTTCACCATGCAAGAATCAAACATGCTCCAATACTAACTGATGCAAGGCACAAGGCTTGCAGATCAAAGTACACAACAGAAGACCAAACAAACACAAACAAAATTGCAAAATAGGAAATGAATTCGCAGCAAATGTTTAATTGATTTCAAATGGTCAATCTAACAAGCGTTACTACAAACTTACAAAGTCAAATTCAAAGAGGTCTCAGTCTCTCAATCTGAATTAATTCTTCAAAAGGTAGACATCCCTAATTCCGTTATATTCACTTCTTCAAATTAATCAATTAAACCAAGAGCCAAAAACACAAACTATGAAAGTCGAACAAGCCAACCTCGAATTGCCAACCCCCTCACCCTTCATTCTTTAAGGTTCAGTTTTGTACACAGATCTTTGAATTCAAACCATCACCAATTGCTCCCACTGCTAGAAATTTGAACCATAGTTGAAGAAATCAGCATTGGCAAAAAATCGACGAGGGTCCAGAATACAACTTCTCGGCAACATCAATGAAAAAATTGGCAATCGAGGCAAGCATTAAAAATTAAAAAATAAATTCAATTTTTTAAACATATAAGCCAATAACAATATCAAATAAACACATTGACACATAAATATGGAAAAAAACACCGATATACATGATGTAGTGGATGCCAAATCAAAAATGTTACATCAAAGTCAATACTGAATACTGAACCCTGATAGCTCTCCAATCAAGGACTCAAAAGTGGACAGCCAATACAAAATGACATCAAATATATAAATGTATCTCATCATCATGAGTCAAAACCATGATGTATCCACTTGGCATTTGCGTAGGATGGTTGAGAAGAGAGGAGTCCAAATAGGTGTATAGTCAATAATCAATTAATTGGAAAAGTGTGTCCTCTTAGCTATGTTCATAAGCCCTGTGGTTCTCAAGGTTTACATTGGAAGTATCTAAGCCATGCCATGAATACAAACACAAAGCAGTTGCAATCTAAACCCTAGATCCACAAGGATGAATGTATACGTATATGCTATTGTTTTGGCAAAAGGTGAAGGTGGTGGTCAATTAAAGTGTGCAAGACAATAATTGAAGTTATGTCTCTAAGGTTTTCTTTGACATAGATGGTGTTCTAGAATATATCCATGTTTCAATATTTACTAATTTAATAACTCCAATCCTACCCTCCAATCAAAATTTAAATCCTCATTGCACCAAATGTTGCACATGCATACAAAAGAAATGTCACTTTTCACTAGTCATCTTGCTTCAACATAAAATTGCTATTTTATAAGCCCTTGTTAGCCTGCCTCGACTATATGATTTTTGACTCCCATTTCCTAATGAATTGATGTTCAGAAACTACAAACCTAGTTTGATCAAGACTTTATAGGATTCTAGCAATAAACAAGAAAGTTCATAAATGTTATTTTACTTGGTCATTCAACTGACTCTTCTAGTGATAAACAAGATAGTTCATAAATGTTATTTTACTTGGTCATTCAACTAAGTCCACCTTATAGATAGTCATAGTGTCATGTTGTTGCACCAACTGTTTGGAATAAATGGAAGTAAAATAATATAAGTTTGAGAATAAATTGTTGACATTTGAAGTGCTGAGAATTATAGCTCGGACAGAAACTTCCGCATAGATTACATGTGAATGTGCGAGAAGTAATTCGAGATATTTTCGAAAAGTAATTATATTTATCGAAAAGTGATTCTATTTTCGAAAAGTAAATTCTATTTTGTAATTCACTTTAGTTAAAAAGTGAAAATCTTATTTTTAGCAACTAAGTTTAAAGTGTAATTCATGCATACATGACTTAAACTAGGAGTAATCTCAAAAATAGATTAGGGTTTTGGTCTCAGCTAAAACTATAAAGACAGGTCAAGATAGAGAGTTCAATGACACAAGAATACTTGAGCAAGTTGAGCGACAAAGAGGGAGAGAGAGCAGGCAGCCAGGAAAAGAGGCATTTCCAGGCAACTTGCAGTCCCATACAGCAATCACGCACAGTTTCGTACAGTCGTATGGAAGTCTGTATAGTCGTACAGAATCCATACAGTAGGTTCGTGCAGCAATCGTACAGCCTGTACTGCAAGTCGTACAGCAAAGAATTGTTGTTTCTAGTTTTAATTTCCAGCTATTGTGTGATTAATGTTGTGGTCTAAAATGTATTTATGTATTAATTAAATTCAACAATCAACTTGTTTGATTGAGATCATAAGGACTTTAGTCACCTAGGGCTTGGGAAATTTCACGTGGTATCAGAGCTTATTTCTTTGATTGAAATTCTCTAGGATTTGCAGCGGTAAATCACCTGCAGGGAAGAAAGACCGGCAGTCGGAGGGTTTCAAAGTTTCATTTTCAGATTTTGGAGTTTTGTTGTTGATTGCAGCTTCTGAGACATCCTCCAGATCGTTCTCCTCTGGACTGAGTTGAGACCTCTGTGTGAGGGAGCCCAAGTGTTGGGTGTGCGTCAAACTCTAGACTGAGTTGTGATGATGTGTGGTCTCTTGTCTACTCCTTTGGACTGAGTTGAGATGACTTGAGATGGTCTACTGCCTTGTACTCCTATGGACTTAGTTGAGTCGGCTTGAGATGGTTCTCCAGATGGTACTCTTGTGGACTCAGTTGAGTTGATCTGTTGAGAGGGACGTCCCTGTGGTTGAGCAAAGGTGGACGTGTCCCTAGTAGTTGAGCACTAGTGGACGTGTGAGATCCTTGCTATATTGTCTAAGAGTAAGATTTACTTGTAACCCTAATTTGTGATGTAAAGGGTACAAGTCGGCCCCACCATGTGAAAGATAATTAATATTGTGTAAAGATTAATTATATTTTTGAGTTAAAGAGGTCGGCCCTATTGTGCCAATAGACACACCTTTGTTGTGTCAAGTCTTGTATAAATAAGAGTGGATCCCCATTGTGGATCACACTCACTTCACTTGTCTTCTCATAATTTCAGCAACACTTGTACAGCTGAAGTGCGCACCTCTCTTGGGCGCTAGTTTCAAGGTTGTAGAGCACCCCCTTGTGTGCATCTAGGGTTTATGGTGTGGGGGATTTGCTCTTGAGAATATAGCAAAGGATTGTTGGGTTTTTCCCTTGATTGAGAAGGTTTTTCCCAGGATACTTCTTGTGTTCTTGTGAATGGTTATTCTTCTTGTGATCTTGGTTATTGCAGCACTTGTGTATGGTATTGTTGCATTGTTTATGGTTCAAGTACATGCTAAATGAAATAAACTACATGTGCATGAGCTTAGCATCAAAAATTCAACATGGTATCAGAGCAGAGTTCCTGAAGAAACCATTGCACAAAGCCATTGAAGAAGCCAGTCGTCCCCCCCTTGCTGAAACTGCAAAAACAGCTCCCCTTATTTTGCTAGTTTTTGCACTTTACACTAGAATGTTGAGGCTAATTTTTTCATAGGAGTGTACGGCCTCCTTCAACGCACCTCCAGAGACTCTCAGATTGCAAATGAGAGAACTTTTGATTTTTGGCCCTAGGGTTTCTAGGGTTTCCGCAATTTTCTGCAGAATTTCGATTTTAGGGTTTCTGCAGCTCATTGAAGGATTTTTGCGACTCACCAGTGTTCTTCTAACTTTCAAGGCTTATTGTTGGCAGTCATAAGTCCAACGAAACCTAAGGTTGCTAGCCTAGCCTAGCCGTTAGGTTTCCTAGCCTAGTAGTTAGGGTTTGTGGAAGAATTTGCAAACCATGAGGAACAGAACTTTTTTGGAAGATAGGTTTGATGGATCAAGCAACTTCAATTCCTGGAAATCAAGACTACAGATTAACCTAGAAGAGGATGACCTATTGAGTTTGATAGAAAAGACTCTACCAGAAACAACTACTGATGAAGAGAAGGATGATTGGAACGCAGATGACGTCAAAGCAAGGAAAATAATCATCTATTCAGTAAGAGATCATCTACTACCTTGTATTGCTACCATAAAGAGAGCTTATGAGATGTATGATGCATTGAAGAATATGTTTGAGAGTAGCAACAACCTCAGAGCTCTTACATTGAAGAATCAGCTTCAATATATCAAGATGACAAAAGTTGACACCGTTGCTACCTTCTTCATGAAGACTTCAGAGATCAGAGATCAGCTAGGTGCCATTAGAGAAACCATATCAGACAAAGAACTTGTCTTGACTACTCTCAATGCTCTTCCAAGACATTGGGAGCCATTTCTTCAAAGTATCAGTGGTAGAGCAGATCTACCTAGATTTGATCGTCTATGGACAGACTGCACCCATGAAGAAACCAGACTTATAGCCAGAGGAGTGCAAGACTCCCATCATGATGACAATCATGCTCTTGCCTTTCATGCAATGAAAGGCAAGAAGAAATAGAAGAAGTTTCAACAAAGAAATCAAAGACAAGAAAACTTCATCAGCTTCAGGTCATGAACACAGAAAAGACAATTCAAAGATTCAATGTTTCAGATGTGACAAGTATGGACACATTGCGAGAAATTGTCCTACCAAGAAGAAAGGAAGACATCTTGCATCCACAGTTGATGTTGATGCAGAGCCACATTAGAGAGATGAAGATATAAAAGATGAGGCATTCTTCTTCATATCTCAGCTTTCTCAGGAGGACCAAAAGCAAGATTGAGCATGATTGTAGACTAAGCTAAGTTTTGTACTATATTCCTTATTTGATTTCATCATTACCCTGTAGTTGCTTGCATTTTGATAATGAAGGGTATTATCCCTAGTATGGGAGCCCTCATGACTTGGACCATTATCCCTGGTATGGGAGTCCAAATTTTCTTGGTTGGTTATAATCCTAGTACAAGAGGCCATTTTGGTTGTTATCCCTACGAGAGGCCATCTTGGTTATTATCCTAGTACGGGAGGCCAGAAAAGTACTGTAGAGGCAGTAGAGGACCTGAGAAAACATGGGATGTCTCCAGGATAGCAACACGGGAAAAGGATGATGTCACAATTCCTCCAAGACATATGTTTATCCTTCCAACTTCGGAGGGAGTCACTTAACTTCAAAGGGAGTCAAACTATTTGAGAAGAAAGTACATTTGTGGGGTACAATGAATCTTCGAAGGCATACCGGATCTACATCCCTGGTCGGAGACAGATTGAGGTGAGCAAAGATGTCACCTTTGAGGAAGAGATAGCCTTTTGAAGATCCAGAGAATCTCAGCTGGAGATTGACAGCGAGATAGTAACTTCTCTCCCTTCAGCAGTTCAGAGGGAGTCAATCATTGATCCAATTGATCCAGTTGATCCCGTAGCTCCAGTTGATGTTCCCAGAGATATTGCAGTAGGCCATAAGAGGCATGCCTGGGCTCGACAGACTCTGCAAGAGGTAGAGGGACATGCAACTCCTCGTGGTACATTCTGAGAGAGCAAGAAACCACAGAGATTTTCAAGCTACATTTCAGCTATGAACCACATCATCGATATTGAGCCTTCTTGTCATGGAGAAGTAGCAGGTCAGTAGGTATGGCAAGATGCCATGACAGAAGAGTATCAGTCCATCATGAAGAATGATGTGTGGGACATTGTTCTGAGATCGGAAGGGAAGTCTGTGGTGACTTCCAAGTGGATATATAAGATCAAACATGCAGCCGATGGAAGTGTCGAGAAATACAAAGCGAGATTTGTGGCCAGAGGATTCTCTCAAGTTGAGGGAATAGATTATGAGGAGACATTTGCTCCTGTTGCCCGATACAATTCCATCCGTACGATTATTGCTCTTGTTGTATCCATGGGTTGGAGACTACATCATATGGATGTAAAGACAGTCTTTCTCAATGGTGAGATTGAGGAAGAAGTTTACATCGAGCAGCCAGATGGATTAGTGATACATGAGAAGGAGTCTCATGTGTGCAAGTTGAAGAAAGCCATGTATGGATTAAAACAGGCACCTCGTGCTTGGTACAAGAAGATTGATGGATTCCTGATGAGATTGGGCTTCAACAAGAGTGTTGTTGATCCCAACCTATACTACCATAGTGTTGGTGACAAGTGCCTGATTTTGGTCCTGTATGTTGATGATTTATTCCTCACCGGTTCAGAAAGTCTTATTGTTGAATGCAAGCGTGCATTAACTTCTGAATTCGAGATGAAGGATCTAGGTATGATGCACTACTTCTTGGGACTAGAAGTATGGCAGAGGACTGATGAGATTTTCCTGAGTCAAGGAAAATATACAGCGGAAATATTGAAGAAATTCGGTATGATAGACTGCAAATCCATGCCTACTCCGATGGTGATGAATCTGAAGAAAATGAACGAGGCTTCTACTGATTCAAGCAAGATTGATCCACATCTTTACCGACAGCTGATTGGATCATTGATGTATCTGGTTAACACCAGACCTGATATATGCTATGCAATGAATGTACTCAGTCAGTTTATGAGTCAGCCGAGACAGACTCATTGGATAGCAGCGAAGCATGTGTTGAGATATCTACGAGGCACAATTGGATATGGCCTGAGATATGCCTCCGGTGTAGACATGAGATTGCAAGGATATGCCGATGCAGATTGGGCATGGAGCACAGTGGACCAGAAGAGCACATCCGATTGTTGTTTTACTTTGGGATCTGCCATGGTTTCCTGGTGCAGCAGGAAACAGAGCTCTGTGGCTTTGAGTACCGCAAAAGCAGAGTACATAGTGTTATGTCTGGCAGTCCGCGAAGCAGTGTGGATTCGCAAGCTCCTTGTAGATTTATTTGGTCGTGTGATGGATTCAACTGTTATCCATTGCGATAACCAAAGTTGTGCGAAGCTCTCAGAGAATCCTGTGTTTCACGATAAATCGAAACACATTGAGATCAAATACCATTATATCAGAGATATGGTGCAAAGGAAAGCAGTACACGTGCAATACCTTTCTACACATGAGTAGGTTGCAGATGTCTTCACCAAACCGCTTGCCAGGACGAAGTTCGAGTAATTCCGTGAGAGACTTGGCCTGGTGGAGAATGCCTCCCTAGCTGAGAGGGAGTGTTGTTGATTGCAGCTTCATGAGACATCCTCCAGATTGTTCTCCTCTGGACTGAGTTGAGATATCTGTGTGAGCGAGCCCAAGTGTTGGGTGTGCCCATGTGATGAGTGTGTGTCAGACTCTGGATTGAGTTGTGATGACGTGTGGTCTCTTGTCTACTCCTCTGGACTGAGTTGAGATGACTTGAGATGGTCTCCTTCCTTGTACTCCTATGGAATTAGTTGAGTCGGCTTGAGATGGTTCTCCAGATGGTACTCATGTGGACTCAGTTGAGTTGATCTGTTGAGAGGGACGTCCTTGTGGCTGAGTGTTAATGTTTATGCCATTATTATAGTTCTTTGCATTTCAATAGATAAGAGCATCATAAGAACAAGATCACTGAGAAATACACATTCACAAGAGACACTGCATTTATCCTAGGAAACCCTCTAGGGGAAGAAAACCCAGCAAAAAATTCCTTATCATAAATTGCTAATACAATGTTCAAGAGATAACTCAAACCAATACAGGTAGTCCTCTCCAAGAGATGCACCACTCTTCTTCTCCTCTCTCCAACTGGTAATTGCAGCTTGCCTCATAAAAGAATGAGCAAGTGAGTTGTGAGATAAAGTGAGGCGCTAACCTCCTATATATACAAGACTGGCACGTGTGAAAGGGTTTCACTGGCAGGGCCGACCTCTCACTCTGGGTGGGTAAACCCACCTTTAATTAATTCTGGGTCTCAATAATAACTGCTGGGGCCTACTTCTTATTCTGCCTATTACAATTATCCGATGACCAATCCGCAAAAGGGGATTTGGTCCTAATACAATTACCGACATGATTAATCCACAATGGGGATTAATCCTAATAATAAAATAACAATAATATTAAGAATACTCTTCGCAGTTACATTATTTCAACACTCCCCCT
>ML812724.1:38582-50158 GCA_009831015.1 Picea engelmannii
CTCTGGAGCTCTGGAGCGTCGAGGAAGCCACCCTTTGAGCGAGCTTCAAAAATTTGGGAGCGTGCTCCGAGCAGTTCTGGGACGCTCCCTGCCCTTTTGGGAGCGCCACGCTCCCTAGGACACTCCCAGAACCTGGGAGCGCCCTCCCTGAACACTCCCTAGACACTCCCTAATGGTAATGTTAAATTCTTAAAGTAAAAGGATAAAAATGAAAGATAAAGGAAATGTCATTGGACATTTTTATCCTTTTACTTAAATTTTTAACATTACCATTAATTGTTTTGGGATGTTTGAGAGTGGTTCCATGTAATGTTCCCAAGCCAATTTTTTCGCTTGGGAACACTAGCTAACCACTGAATTAACTATTTGGTTATTTGTGTATGCAGGTTGGCCTCTTAGATTTCGGCCTTAGGGTTATTTTCAGTTATTCAACACAATTCCTAAATATATACTCGATACTATGCAAGATATAATCAATACACAAGATATGGAACTCCAATGCACAGATCTGACCTTTTTATTAAGAAGAGCAAGAACCTGATACAATATAGAAGCATATCTGGAATAACATCAGATGGCTCCAAGATAAAAGATATAAGTTGCTACAAAATGCTCTCGATAATACCCAACAAGCCTCCAAAGGCTGAATATGAGATGAAAGACCAAATACAAAAGATGTTAGGGTTACATCCAACCCCCCCTAGCTGCTGGCACGTCCTGTTGGATGGATGAGAAGGCCAAGGTTTCAGCCCAGCTGAAGAAGACCTCCAAGTGATGCCAAACTCCACCAAAAGATAGATCAGGGCAAGGGAAATCCCTCCCTGAAGTATGAAGTCCAAATGCTGAGTCTTTCTCCTCCAACTGCTGAAACCCTAATCAATACTGTGCCCTCCTAAAACCCTGAAGTGCCAATAATTCAGCCTGGATGAAGGAATCCTCCAAAACTTCTGAAACTCTCTAGGATGATAGATCGGGCTGCCACAAGTCACCTGGAGAAGTCCCACAATCAGATCTGAGGTATAACCCCCTAGATCTGAGAATATCTGAATCACCAATACGCCCTCCTTCTCTCAAAGCGGTCCCAAATTTGTAGCTAATAATCTGGCCGTAGTAACTCCTCCAAAATACCTCCAAACTGATGAGCAAGGTCCTGCAAGCAAAATCCAAGTGCTAGAATGTCTCAAGGCTCTCTCACAATGCTGGATTGAACTTCTCCTCATGCAATGATGCGCCCCTGCTCGAAAACCCTGAATGGTACGGCCCTGCTGCCCTCCTAGATCGATGTTGGAACCTGTGATAAGTAGAATGGTGTGGGTGGAGTATTTCATCCCCAAGACCAAGCTTGGAACAAGGTGAGTTGAATCTTTCACCACTGAGTTGTTCTCTAGGGTTTGTAATCTCAAAACCCTCAAAACTGTGTGCTCAAGAGCTCAACAAGCAAATACCAAATATCCAAGATGAGTGAAAGGTGCGCCCTAGCCTTTCCTTTATACTTCCATTCTATTTCCCTGTTGAGTTAGTTTAACCCCTGGGTTCAACTCCTAACTCAACCTCCAGTGTTCTAATTCTTCATTGAGTTACTTTTTATCCTTTTTCCCTTTTTCCCAAGTCAACTTCAAAATATAACATTGAGTTAGCTGACCTTTCCCCATGTTGTATGAGACTATGGTCTACTAGGGATGTCTAGACCACTAAGTCTTCCCGGACCTCTTCATCAAGAGGTGGGGGACATTACAGTCTCCCCTGCTAGAAATTGCTTGTCCACAAGCAATTCCAAACCTGTTTCCCATACCACCTATTCATCTCCCACGTGGCATCCTCAATGGGCAAATCCTTCCATTTGATCAGGTATTCTTTGATGCTTCTCTTCCGGAGCTTCTTCTCCCGAACTTCCAATATTTCCTCCGATACCAGAACCAATTGCCCCTATTCATCTAGAGGTGGCAGCACCTCCAGTGGGGTGATGTGTTGGTCGATGGCCCTCTTCAGGCAGGACACATGGAAAACATTGTGTATCCTGCTATCCTGTGGGAGCTCCAACTCATAAGCTACGGCCCCTACCTTCCTGCTAATCCTATAGGGCCCAAAGAAACGGGGTCGGAGCTTTTCTACTTCACGTCTTTTTATAGAAGCCTGTCGGTACGGTTGGAGCCTTAGGTAGACTAAGTCACCAACCTCAAAGGTACGCTCTACCCTGTGTTTATCTGCTTGGCCTTCTGCTGATTTTGTGCCTTCTGTAAATGATCCTTCAACTCCCTAAGGATGTCCTGACTCTGTTGTACCCAATCCTGTACCATGGGGGCTCTGTTGTCACCAAAAGCAATCTCTACAAAAGAGAGTGGGTCATAATTGTACAATGCCCTGAATGGGGTCATGCCTATGGATATGTGATGGGTGGTGTTGTAACAGTATTCCCCCAAGTATAGCCACCTGACCCATGCCTTATGCTGCCCTGCTACATAGTTCCTCAGATAGCCTTCTACCCATTTATTGACTATTTCGATCTGCCTGTCCGTCTGAGGATGATAGCTAGTGCTAGGGGTCAAAGTCGTACCAACCAGCCTGAATAACTCCTGCCAAAACGTACTCATAAATCGGTTGTCCCTGTCACTAACAATGGTTTTGGGTAGCCCATGTAGTCTGAAGATCTCTCTGAAAAACAACTCGGCCACCTGTGTTGCACTGAAGTCTGTAGCAATGGAAAAGAAGTGTGCAAATTTCGTCAACCTGTCCACCACTACAAAAATACAGTCCTTACCTTGCGCCCTTGGCAACCCTGTGATGAAGTCCATGGAGATGCTCTCCCATTTGTGCTCTGGGATGGGTAAGGGTTGTAGTAGTCTTGCTAGGTGAGTGTGCTCGTCCTTATTCTCCTGGCAAGTAGTGCATTCCTTGACATGATTCATCACATCCTCTTTGAGGCCCTTCCATGAGAACATCTCCCTTACTTGCTCATATGTCTTGCCGATCTTTTGGTGCCCTGCCATTGGTGAGTCATGACATGCCTGTAATATCTTGGCCTTGAAGGTCGATTCAGGAACCAGAAAGATTCGGCCCTTGTAATAGATAATGCCATTGATGACCCTGAAGTTATCATCCTGTATTTGTCCATCCATCACCTGACAAGTGAACTGAATTTTTGAGTATTCTATCACAAGGAGGTCCTTCCAATCAACTGATACATCTGTCATGGCATAGATTGATGGCCTCCTGGATAGTGCATCTGCCACTACATTGTTTTTCCCTTTGATGAATTCAATGTCAAAGTCATAGGCCTATATCTAGCTGACCCATTTTTGTTGCCTTTCATTTAAGTCCTTATGCTCCAAGAAGTACTTAAGGTTGTTGTGGTTTGATTTCACCACAAATCTAGCACCGACCAAGTATTGCCTGAATTTGGCCAAGGCGTGCATGATGGCCAGCATCTCTTTGTCGTAGATGGTGTAAAGTAACTCAGGTCCCCTGAGTTTTCGACTCTCATAGGCAAGAGGGTGCCTATTCTGCATCAGTACGGCCCCAATGCCTTTTCCTGAGGCATCACACTCCAAAGTGAAAGGTTGGCCGAAATCTGGTAAGGCCAAAACTAGGCATGTGCTCATCACTTTTTTCATCTTGTCAAATGTAAATTGGGCTTTCTCACTCCATTTGAAAGCTCCCTTCTTGGTCAAATCAGTCAAAGGTGCACAAAGTTGTGAGAACCCTTTGACAAACTTCCTGTAATAATAAGTGAAAATGCCTAGGAATCCCCTCAACTCTGTAAGGGTTTTAGGTGTAGGCCACTCCATTATGGCTTGAATCTTCTCCTGATGCACCTATACTCCTTTCACCCCAATAATATGTCCCAAGTAGAGGACCTATGTCATTCCAAATTCACATTTGGATTCTTTGGCATACAGTGATTGATCCCCCATGATAGTCAATATCTGGTCCACATGTCGAAGGTGTTCCTCCCACGTCTTGCTATAGATCAGTAAGTCATCAAAGAATACAAGGAGATGCTTCCTCAACTGTTTGTTGAAGACATCGTTCATACATGACTGGAACATGGTTGGGGCATTGGTTAGCCCAAAAGGCATCACCAAGAACTCATAGTGGCCATAATGACACTTGAAAGCAGTTTTCGGGATGTCCTCCTCCCTCATTTTGATTTGATGGTAACCAGAGTGCAGGTCAATCTTAATGAAATAAATAGCCCCATGGAGCTCATCCAATAGCTCATCAATCCTTGGAATTGGATACCTGTTTTTTATTGTCTTCTTGTTTAGTGCTCTGAAGTCAATGCACATGCGCATGGTTTTGTCCTTCTTTTTTACCAACACCACTGAAGATGCAAAAGGGCTAGAACTCGATCTGATGTGCCCCATGTCCAAGAGCTCCTTAATTGCCTTTTCTATTTCATCCTTATACTTCTTTGGGTGTCTGTAAGGCGTGGTGATGACTGGTTTTGCTCCTTTCTCCAACTCAATGATATGTTCAAATCCCTTGTCGGGTGGTACACCTGGTGGGATAGGTCCAAACACCTTACTGTGTTTGTCAATGATTTCTTGAATCTCTGGTGTGTAGTGAATTTTCCCCTTCTTGTCCACACGTGCCAAAATCTTGCACTCAGCAGCATACACAATCTCATCTCTCCTGAAAATGGCCTCCATCCTCTTGGTCGTGACTACCTTCGATGAGTTACCTGTCATGCCTTTGAGGACCACCTTTCGTCCACCCTCCTCTATGAAAGACATTTCCATGGTCTTGTTGTTGGTAATGATAGGCCCCAACGTACTGAGCCATTGTACTCCAAGATTATGTTTGTGTCCGGAAGGTCCATCACATAAACATCCTGTACCAAATCATGTCTCCCCAATGTAAGCTTCATGCCTGGAATGTACCTGTTACAAGGCATGGTGCTTCCACCTGCTACCTCCACCTTGAATCCTTCAAATTCAACCGTGGGTATGTGCCTCCTCTGTAGCAACGCTGAGTCAATGAAGTTGTGAGAGGCTCCCGCATCAATCAACACTGACACCTTTTGCCCCTGCAAGACCCCTCTCATTCTGAAGGTGTTGTACTTGGGCACCCCACTGATGGATGCCAAGGTAGCTCTCTCCTATGTCGTACTGTCATGACCTGTAGCCTCCTCCTCTGCAGTTTCGGTGGTGTCTGCCTCTATGTTCTGGATGTGGCCGAAATCCTCATCCTCTTCATTGTCAGATATCACCTCTATGTAATGCACTTGGCCACAGCCCATGCATTTGTGAGATGGGTTCCATGGCTCCTTGCATGTGTAGCATAGTTGCTTCCTCCTTAATTCTCTTCTAGTATTCTCGTCCATCCTCTTCCCCTGTCAAACCCCCTTGGGTCACGTCCCCCTGGGTTCATTGGAGGTCTCTGGTCTCTTCCCCCTATGTTAAGAGGTGGTCTAGGCACAAATTTCGGCTTTACAGTTGGTCCTAGGTCTCTCGTCCTCCAAATAGCATCCTATAGGTTGGTAGGCTTAAAAGCCTTTACCCAACCCTTCAAGGGTTCCATCAACCCCTCAGTGAAGAGCATCATGAGTCTAGTCTGTGACACATCCTGCACCATGACTGCTAGCCTTTGGAATTCCTCAATGTACACCTCTGGTGCTCCTGTCTGTCTAAGCTGTGTGAGCTCCCGGAAATGTAACTCAGGATCTCCCTGGTCAAACCTGTCAATGAGTCTCTGAGTAAACTCTGTATATGCCACTATCTGATTGTGGCCCAGTGTGGTCAATCCATGATACCACCAATCATGAGCTTTGCGATCCAAATACATGGTGGCAAACTTGATGGCCTCCATCTCCCTCATAGGGTTAAGTTGCAGATAAGTGTCTAGTTTCTGTACCCACGCATGTGCAGTCATCTTGGCCGATCCATCGAAGTAGGGAATCTCCATCTTCCCAGCCATGCGCTCAAACTCATAGTTGCTCCTGTGGTTCGGCCTAGGTTTGTTTCTGAATTTGAGTTGACAGTACTGATCTAGGGTCATCTGCCTCTGAATTATCATACTCAAATCATTGTACTCCCTGGTACATTGCGCCATCTGCTCAACAAAGTCATCCATGGGTTCATGCTGTGTAAGTTCATCTGTGAACGTGGGCAAGTACGGTCTAGGAGTAGTCCTACTACCTATCTGTCCATGTGGTGCTCCCCCTCCATGGCTCCCCTCAGAATGATGATAGGGAATATGCTCTGAATGATACCTATTCCCTCCATGAGATCCACCTGTTTCCCTGTTGTCATATGCCTCTGGACCTTTCCCTTTATGACTCATGTCCATCAACATTGATGCTATCTTTGTCTGGTTTTCATCTACCTTCCTCAAGGTCTCAGCTATCACGGCCTGGTCCCTACGGTGTGTTTCCTGAGTTCCTTGTATGTAGGTGACCAATTTACTTTCTATCTGGTTTATGGACTTGTGGAACTCTTGTGCCAAGAATGCTAAGCCATATGGCTCAATGTCATCAGCTAAACCCTCCATCTCGGCTTCTATTTCACTTGTTTGTTTCTTCCTTCGACCCATATAGATACCACTGAACTTCTGCATGCGCTAATCCTCACAGGAAGGGAGGATCAGAGTTCTGATACCACTGTAATGTTCCCAAGCCAATTTTTTCGCTTGGGAACACTAGCTAACCACTGAATTAACTGTTTGTTTGTTTGTGTATGCAGGTTGGCCTCTTAGATTTCGACCTTAGGGTTATTTTCAGTTATTCAGCACAATTCTTGAAGATATACTCAATGTTATGCAAGATATAATCAATACACAAGATATGGAACTCCAAAGCACAAATCTGACCTTTTTATTAAGAAGAGCAAGAACCTGATACAATATAGAAGCAGATCTGGAATAACATCAGACGGCTCCAAGATAAAAGATATGAGCTGCTACAAAATGCTCCCGATAATACCCAATACCCAACAAGCCTCCAAAGGCTGAATATGAAATGAAATACCAAATACAAAAGATGTTAGGGCTACGTCCAACCCCCCTTCGCTGTTGGCACGTCCTGTTGGATGGATGAGAAGGCCAAGGTTTCGGCCCAGTTGAAGAAGACCTCCAAGTGATGCCAAACTCCACCAAAAGATAGATCAGGGCAAGGGAAATCCCTCCCTGAAGTATGAAGCCCAAATGTTGAGTCTTTCTCCTCCAACTGTTGAAACCCTAATCAATATTGCGCCCTCCTGAAACCCTGAAGTGCCAATAATTCGTCCTGGATGAAGGAATCCTCCAAAACTCCTGAAACTCTATAGGATGATAGATCGGGCTGCCACAAGTCACCTGGAGAAGTCTCACAATCAGATCTGAGGTATAACCCCCTAGATCTGAGAATATCTGAATCACCAATACGCCCTCCTTCTCTCAAAGTCGTCCCAAATCTATAGCTAATAATCTGGCCGTAGTAACTCCTCCAAAATACCTCCAAATTGATGAGCAAGGTCCTGCAAGCAAAACCCAAGTGCTAGAATGTCTCAAGGCTCTCTCACAATGCTTGATCGAACTTCTCCTCATGCAATGATGCGCCCTTGCTCGAAAACCCTGAATGGTACGGCCCTGCTGCCTTCCTGGATTGATGTTGGAACCTGTGATGAGTGTAGAATGGTGTGGGTGGAGTATTTCATCCCCGAGACCAAGCTTGGAACAAGGTGAGTGGAATATTTCACCACTGAGTTGTTCTCTAGGGTTTGTAATCTCAAAACCCTCAAAACTGTGTGCTCAAGCGCTCAACAAGCAAATACAAAATATCCAAGATGAGTGAAAGGTGCGCCCTAGCCTTTCCTTTATACTTCCATTCTATTTCCCTGTTGAGTTAGTTTAACCCCTGGGTTCAACTCCTAACTCAACCTCCAGCGTTCTAATTCTTCATTGAGTTACTTTTTATCCTTTTTCCTTTTTTCCCAAGTCAACTTCAAAATATAACATTGAATTAGTTGACCTTTCCCCATGTTGTATGAGACTATGGTCTAGTGGGGATGTCTAGACCACTAAGTCTTCCCGGACCTCTTCATCAAGAGGTGGGGGACATTACATTCCAACCTCATTGGACTTCATATGGAGAAAGTAGAATTTCATATCCCATTCAAAATTCAACAAACTTAACAGTTTTAAGAATTCTAAGATTGATGGGATTGCAACATTTTCATTGGACTATCACATATGAGGGTATGTGATTGGTATTTAATAAAGAGCGCCAAGCCCTTTATGTACCCCAATGTTGGTGGTGTTGATTGTTAAACTCCTTTGTCATGGACTTAGCAAAAATGCACCCTTCACTCAAACCAAAATCATTGATTAGGCATGTTAAGCTTTTTCTACCATATTTTAAGGCTAAGATTAAGTAGTTTCATCAAAATTGGGTGGTGTCGACTGATGTCCCTAGAGAATCGAGGTAGAAGCAAAGGCTAGACAAGAGGCAAAGGATGAAGGATGATACTAATGATGTGGATCCCAATATAAGCGATGGTGAAACATTTCTTGTCATTTATGTTTGTCATTTAAATGTCTTTGCTTGTTTATTCATAATGTTTTCTTTCAAAGTTTCGATATAATCATTAATATACTATGGAGTATGGATGGCATTTCTAACTTCATAATAATGTAGTATTCATCTACAAGTAGCACAAATATGCATGTTTTCATATATTTTGCAGCTAATTTGTCTTTCTGCATGTTTTTTTAATATAAACACAATATATCAATATATATATATAACAAACACTTCCAAGACACTCCCGCTCTCGAGATTTTTGGAAAATGATGCTCTCGCTTCGCTCCACGCTCTGGCAATATAGCTCTACTCTGCACTGGTTTGCACCAATTAGTGGTTGCTAATACATCTCAACCAAGGAACTAACCAAGGCAAACTTTAACTTTATAATTATTGCACGTATCCAATGATGAGCCGGCTGAAACGAAACGGAAGCAACGCGGCTAGGGCCTAAACCCTAGCCGCCTCCGAGCTTGTTTGTTTGCAGGGACGTGTCTAGCAGCGACCAGGGTTTACAGGGCCGAGGATCAAAGCGTCCCTCGTTCAGTTGGTGCTTTGGATTGAGTGCAGGGGCGCGTCTTCGACTGAAGCAGCGACCAGGGTTTGGCATGCGTGTGGCCTCTGCATCCTGCTCCGTCTCTTGCTTGCCGGTGGTCGCCGCCTACCACGATGGCCCCAATCCCAAATGTCGAGTTGGGAAAAGATCCTTTGGAAGCTTTCAAAACATTAGTCCGCTCAGCAGGACCTAAATCCAAGCCTTCTCTCTCGTCTAAGTTTGTTAAGAAGATGGAGGAGATCCCTTCTCTGGAGCTATCTCCAGAGGACCCTTGCAAGCTTGCCCTCCTTCTAGCAGAAAATGCCCTCATTGGAAAGTTTACGGGGTTGTGGCCAAGCCCCAAAACCGTGGAAGCATGGATGGATGATCGTTGGAAGATGCTGATACAGGGAGAAGTTTCTCTGTGCGCAGTAGGCAGGGGTTTTTTTGTCTTCAGCTTCGCGAGGAAAGTGGACCGTGATCTAGTTTTCAGATCTGGACCCTATTTCATGGGGTCGAGAGGGTTGTTCTTAGCCCCCTGGACTCTTGACTTCAATCCCGGAGCCGAGATCACAGCAGCCCCTGTATGGGTTAGGCTGCCTCACCTCGCCTTGCACCTCTGGGGGATAAGCTCTTTGGAGGACATTGGAAATAAGTTTGGGCGTTTCCTGGACAGTGCGGAGCCGAAGGGGGATCAGTATAGCTGCGCTCGTATTTGTGTTGAGATTAATCTCGAGAAAGGACTTCCGGACGCCATTAAGCTCTCACTGGGGGAATGGTGCCATATCCAAGAACTGGACTACGAGCAGATTCCGTTTAAGTGCCTCCGGTGCCATGCTTACGGTCATTTCGCAAAAAGCTGCCCCAAATCCTCTGAGGAGTCGGGACCAGTCAAAGAAGATGCTTTTCAGCCAGTAACTAATCGACGAAGGCAGCCAAGGCGAAAGGATCCGCTAGCCCAGGCCCCAAAGGCCTCCCATACGGCGGAGGCATCTCTAGAAAATAAAAACAACTTTGATGCGTTGAAGGATGATGAAGCCCGAGAACCAGAAGCAACAACAGTTATGGAGGATCCCCCGGCAGATGAAAGCCCTCCGGATTCCACCCCCCCAGAAACAATGGTAGCAAAAGAAACTCGGGCTTCAGTTCCGGAACCTCCTGCCTCTGCAAGTCTAGTTGTTTCAGTCCCCACTAGAGGCTCTGGGGAAACTTCTGAATCTGACGACAATTCAGTTCCGTCTCCGCCCCTTACCCGAGGGCGAAAGACCAATAAAGCGCGCAGAGAAAAGGAGGCGGCCTCCAACATTTCCTTAGGTTCTCAGAAAAAGCTGGATCCCTACATTAAGGGGAAATCTTCATCCCTCTTGGTTTAATGCTTTGCTTCTGTCTTCTACTATGCTCACAATTTGCGAGAATTTACTCATGTATGCAAATTTTGTCATTTTCTCGAATTAGATCAATAAGCAGATGGGATTGGTTTCCCAAGACATTCACAAGAAGGTTGGCAGCACTGTTAGAGGTCACCAATCTTCTTCAGATATGTAACTTTCTGATTCTGGCCTGCCAGAAAGTCGATTAATGCAACATAACCGTTCTTGTCAAAAAAAAAAAACAAGGCAAACTTTGCCATATCAATATCCATGTGTAAGAGGTTTCAAGTTTTCTCACAACCTTCCCTCATCCAAGTAGTCTTTTTAAGGTATCTGATTCACAGTGCCCACTGGCCTAAAAAGGTAAAGCAATTTCAATCTTTGTAAAAAAATTCAACAAACAAATTACCCTCATTTTTTACATAAAATAATAATCCTCCTACTCCTTTGTTTCCCTAAACTATCCAAAGCTTTCTTGTGAGTCATAAGCCCTTCAATTTCATAGCCTTGGGATTGGCACAACAGAGTTTCAAAATCCCTTTATTTTCATAGYTGTAAATTATACAAAAATGAGGCCAAAAAATATAAAAGGCTTTCATTAAAAACGGAAAAATGATCATGAAATAGCTTGCCRAAAACCAAAGATAACATCCTAGAGATACAAAAGAAGGATAATAAAAACTAATTCAAGACAAGGGATGGTGAACATACGAGGAKTGTTTATGTTGCTGTGATTTTGAGGGGTCTATGAGGCTTTGGAGCATTAGGATTCCCCTGGCCATAA
The DNA here is from genome assembly GCA_009831015.1 of Picea engelmannii. Taxonomy (NCBI): domain Eukaryota; kingdom Viridiplantae; phylum Streptophyta; class Pinopsida; order Pinales; family Pinaceae; genus Picea; species Picea engelmannii. The sequence continues at coordinate 49,769 of ML812724.1, forward strand.
AAACTCCTGAGGAGAGCAACTGCCTCTTCTGCCATCAATCCCCCGACACATTTAAATCCTCCTCCAACCAACTCCTCTTCGTTATCACCACCAACCCCACAACCCCCACATCCCTGTGTATGCAGTGCCATCACTGACCCACAGCCCCCGAACCTGTCATTATTACACCCGTAATAAACACTCATCATCCCAACAATGGATAAAGCAGTTGCGCACATAATGCAAGGCTCGCAGGTTACGTACAGCTCACACCTCCCAAATTTTTGTGCAACTTGCTCTTGCGAAAGATTTGCAGCCTGGCAAATGTCAAGCACCTTGTCTATTGCTTCCATCTCTGCATGCCTCGTTGCATTTCTTGTTTCATTAGTCCTGTTGCTCCCACTCGCAATC
>ML812724.1:51748-80607 GCA_009831015.1 Picea engelmannii
GTTGATGTCGAGCATGGTAGAAATTGTCTTATTACCGGTCATTGATGTATACTATTAACAGACGCGAGGGGACCCACCGATGAGGAAGATGGACCCCAAGGTACCTAGTACAATCTAGCCAGTGTGAATAGAGGATTTGATGTCAAACACTCGTAGAATCAATAGACCAGAAGTCAATGATGCAAACCCATTGTCAATCATGAAGAGGATTGCCACTGAGGACTGTAAGCTCCAAGGTAGTATATGGTTTCTAGATTCTTGTCCTAGATAATGTGTTGAAATCAACAGGAAGAGATTCGTCGAAGGAGGGCCTTAATGTATCCCCCATCAATCGACATGAAACATACACCGAGTGTTGAAAATTGTGTTGTCATTGATGTCAAAGGTAGACATGGTTGTGACAATTATGGTTGTCATTGATATCACAAGCAGGGAGAGACTGACTATTGTCAATGATAGGTGGAGACTATGAATGTCCATGTGAGTTGATGAATTATTGCATATCTACCCTATGTGCATGAAGGAGAGATGACAAAGGAAGCATCCAGATAGTTGTAGCCAAAGAGGAGATCAAGAAACATCCATACTGCAAATCAAACTAGACAGAGGAAGTTAAGTATGTTCTTGCGCGGTTATGTGTGAATGAAGGCAAGAGGAACGAAATGACCCTGCAAATGGAAAGTCAAAGGATCGAACCAAAACCAGTAACATGAATCCATGGACAGACATAGGAAACAGAGAACATCCCTTTGCGTCGTTGAGTTTCTGCGAGATATTGCACTCGGTCGTAAACAGGTCGTGCCTACATCTCGGGTTAAAACACAGGTTGAAGAACGAGAGCTGAAGTCTGAGAGCGCAGAGTATGCATAGGTAGGTGTGGCAGGTTGAGGTCCTGGTGGTTCAAAAGAAGTAAATAAATATCCCACATTCACAAGGAAACTCGACTTCAGTGAGTTTACAAAGAAAATGTGAAGTTGCATAGTTTAAATGAGAACGGGCGAGTATGGAACCCCGCACAAGGCATTAACTTTTGTTGTAAAGAACTGTGGACCCAGAGATCGTTAAATCCTAACTATTGATCATCGGAGATCAATGACTAAGATCAAAGGATCGGGGCTCGTTTCCTGATGGGCCAGCTCAGCCACGTCGACGCCATGATAGCAACCTCATCAGCGCCATGTGTCCAGTAAGAAGAATGTCACATCAGAGCGAGTCCACGTTAGTACCACACCAGTACCATAATAAGCAACTATGTAGATGTCATGTGCAATGCCATGTGTCAAGACATGTACCGATGCCACGTCATCCAGTATATGTGTAGAAGAACTCCACGTTGAGGCCACCTCATCTGTAACATCGACACAATAGATTTCGAAAATTCGACTAAGTATCAAAAGTGAATCGGTTAGACGTATGAGGTGAATGAATTGGTTGGACAGAGATGTCTCACGGAGTGCGATGAAACTTTAAAAAATGACTAAATATGAGGAATTGGTTGAACGTGGTGAGATTTCAAAGAAAAGAAGAAATGACTAAGTATCAAGAAGGAATCAGTCAGACATAGATGTCTCGTGGAGCATGGTGAGTTATAAGATGATTGGTTGATCGAAGATGTCTCGCGGACCCACGATAGGAGTTCGAAAATCGACTAAGTGTTAAGAATGAATCAATTGGACGGACAGAGTTGACAAGTGAAGAATGGAGATGTCTCGCGGACCCACGGTGAGATTTTGAAAATTGACTAAGTATCAAGAATCAATCAGACAGAGATGTGTTGCAGAGCGCGGTGAATTGTGAAAAAAAAATCTAAGTATGAGAAATCGATCGAACGATCGAGGTCGCGGATATAGACAAGTGAATCAGCCAAATGTCGTAGACCTACAGACCTGTCATAAGACTTTGAGAATTTGTCTAAGTATGGGTGCAAAATGAGTGTGGTTGAATACGAAGGTGTATTTTGAAGGCCGCGGAAGGTTAAATGAAAATGCCTTGGATCCACAGTGGTATGCTGAAAAAGTTTCTAAGTATAGGTGCAAGCTAAGTGCGACAGAACTTGAGGGTGTAGTTTGAAGGCCGTGAAAGTTTGAAATGAAGAAGAAATATGCTTTAGACCCGTGGTGAATGAGATCAACTACTAAGGTTAATCAAATATCTGATCGGATGTTGGTTGTGAGGTGAAGGTTTGAACTACGTGAGACCTGGATCAATGGACGAGATCAATCTGAGGTCTAGATCGGACAACTGTTATGCATTGTGGTTACATGGCATGTTTTGGTGGATAGTAAACAAATCAACGATCGAGATCTAACCAAGAGACCTAATCAAATGGATGCTAAGCATTGAGGCTCATGCGGTGTATTTTGAGAGCCAACAGAAGAGACTGATGGATGAGAATTGATTAGGAATCAAATCCAACGACTGCTGAGAAATAAGGTCGTTTATGTGCTATATTAACAAGATCAATGGTTGAGATTGAATTTTAATTTGATCGGATGACTATTGAGTGTTGAAGGCTGTGTTGTGTGTTTCAACCCTAGAGGTCCTGATATACTAAGAAGAAATCGACGGATGAGATCAAAACGTGAAAAGATCAGACGATTATTGGACTGGGATGGCAAAGTTGAGATGGCAAAGCTTATAACAGCCATGTTGAGGAAAGAAAACGAAGTCAGATGGGCTGTCGAGTCTCAAAATTCCTTTGATCAAATAAAGAGGACCTTGACTGAAGCACCCGTGTTAATCAATCCTGATTATTCCAAGGATTTTCTTATTTTTTCCTTTGCTTCTTTTGATACAGTGGCAGTTGTTTTATTACAGAAGAATGTTGAAGGGATGGAGCAGCCTATTTCCTTTTTCAGCAAATCATTGAGGGATGTAGAGATCAAATATGACATCATGGAGAAGCAGGCCTATGCCTTGGTGAAAGCTCTCAAATCTTTCAGAGTCTATGTTTTGCATTCGAAGATCATCGCATATGTTCCTTCAGCTTCTGTGAAGGACATTCTCATTCAACCTGACATAGACGGAAGAAGGAGCAAGTGGATCACCAAAATCCTCGAATTTGATCTGGAAATAAAACCCACCAAACTAGTTAAAGGCCAAGGTTTAGCCAAGTTATTGGCTGAATCTAATTGTAAAGCTTTGGGTGTCAATTTCATCGACACTTGCTCAGAAGATCAACAAGTTGAGTTGTCTGATAAAAGTTCTCAACACAACCCTCCATTGGTAGAATGCACCTAGTATAAAGACATTATACTGCAAGAGTTGGGACCTCCAAATGGAATGAGTAAAAGCAAGGCAAGAGCTTTAAAGCTCAAAGTGATTGGGTATTGCCTTATTGACCAGGTCTTGTACTGGAAAGACCCGTTAGGAGTGCTCCTAAGATGCCTAGACCCACAAGAGGCCCAAAGGATTATATTTGAGTTCCATAACAACCTATGTGGGGGACATCATTTTTGGAAGACCACAACCTACAAAATTCTCAGGGTTGGGTACTACTGGCCTACTCTATTCAATGATGTATGTGCGAAAATCAAGGCTTGTATTAAATGTCAGAAGTTCTATGGGAAGCAGCAACTCAAGTCTCTGCCATTGAAGCATGTACTAGCTTCAAGACCCCTTCAGCAATGGGGCCTAGACTATATTTGGGAAATGCATCCTCCTTCAAGTGGTTAGCACAGGTGGATTTTAACTGCAACAGATTATTTCACCAAGTGGATAGAAGTTATCCCCATCAGGAGCACTACTCACAAAGTGATCATTGGTTTTCTCAAAGATATTATAGCAAGGTTTGGTTGCCCGGACATAATTGTTACTGATAATGTTGCTTCCTTTAGGGCCGAACCGATGATAAAGTTTTGTGAGCAGTTCAAAATTTCATGAATCCACTCAACCCCTTACTATCCACAAGGTAATGGATTAGCATAGTCTTCCAACAAAAGCCTTATAAAGATTATCAAAATATTGTTGGAGGACAACAAGAAAGCATGGGATTCAAAGCTCAAATTTGCTCTGTGGGATGATAGAGTCCCTGGGTGAAATATCCCTAATCCCGCTGATCAAGATATTTGCTACCGATCTAATGTTTTGTCTTGCAGATCTGATACACTGGGGGTTTATGGATGCATTTCAGTTGTGTGTTTGAGATCTTTAGGTTATTGCATGTGCATGTTGGTTATTGCATGTGTATGTTGGTTATTTCATGTGCATGTTAGTTATTGCATGTGCATGTTGTGTATTTAAGGTTTAAACAACATATAAAGGATGCATGCGGAAGTAAAGAACATCAACTGCCCAATAACATGTATTATGCGACTCAAGCACGAAAATACAATAACACACTGGAAATATAGAGTATAATCGTCAGCTAGATCTCATGGATCATCACTGGAATACAATCAAATAGCATAAAAATATATGTGATCAGAAGATGAAATCATATCTGATGCATGCACGGATAGATTGGCAGGAATATGCGATGTCGGAGAAATACGGTAACCGCTACCAGCTGGAAAACTCGTCCAGAAGGATAGACCGTCGGAATGTGCCGAAAACTGCTCCAATAGAAGCACTCTGGTCTCTAGACTGGAATGGATGAGTGTCGAATGTCAGATCTGGCCTCTTAGGTACTGGATCTGGACCCCTGGGGGGTTTGCGCACCTCCTGGGACACTAGATGCACCCCAAATGATTCCACCAACGGAATCTGCTGCTATATGGCTCAAAATGATCGTCTCGCCAAATGTGGAACTGGGTCGGAAGGGTTTCCCCAAATCTATCCTAATGCTCCGTCTGCGACCCCAAATGTATTGTCGGATGAGTTGCCCCCTAAATGACTGGATGAGGCGATCTGCAAGATTCCACTGTCAGAATCTGATGATAGATGGATCAATAGAAGCGCCCTGGCTGGATCTCAACTGGGTTGGAAGGAAACTGCAATCTGAACTTGGACCTCGTGCAGCTCTCCAAACCCTCAAACTGACTTGTGCCTTCATTGGCTGAGTTGTGCACTCTGCAATGGATACTCCTGAAAAGTACGGTGAAATACCTGGATGGTATCTCCGATGGGCTAGGGTGTGTGCCTCTCAACACTGAAACCGATCAATGGTGGTGGTTTCCTCCAAAAATCCACAAAACAGTAAGGTCGACTCTCTTCCTCCTCTGGGAACTCTCCACATCAAATCATAACAATGCATAATGAATTAGGTTGCTTTACCCTTCCTTTATAGCTTCTCGAAACCCTAATTCATTGTTGACCTTTTCCCTCAAAGTGACTTTTACTTTATTTTAATATTCCTTGATTAAATCAGTTAATTAATTAATTAATTAACCATTTTGCCTCTAAAAAGTGATTTATCCATCCTGTTGGCTTCTCGGGCCACTGAAAGTCACTTCTCATCATCTTATCCTGTAATGCTCTTCCTCCCAATTCCGATGAGATATTACACTAAGAGGTTTCTCCAAGTAATATGCCCATTACGACCTTCTTAGTGAATTTAATTAAGATATGACCCATGATAACTCGAAATTACGGAAATTGTCGGAATGCAACGGAACTAAAGCCCAGCTGTGCGGAATGGATCCTGATGATGAACGATACAAGTCGGGCCCAAATAAACCCCTCAATATCTCACGAACTCTCTGTCACTCCTATCTGGCTACTCGAGTAGGCATAACACACTGAAATGTTGTAATGTTATAATGTTATAATGTCCCAAAATGGGGACATTACAATCCTCCCTGCCGGAATATTGCTTGTCCTCAAGCAATAACTGAATCCAACTACATATGATACCAGGGTCCCATATCCACCTGTGTGACACAAGGTAGACTCCCCTCAAGATGTGGCGTCTCCAACTGCTCACCACGCATGACACCCACATGCTCTCGATGAGTAGAATGATCAATGACCAAAGAATCTCAGTAACCTCCCCAAGCAACCACTCTACTCGAAACTCAATTCCATCAAACGCTGAACTACCAAGCACTCCAATCCCTGGATCCCATATCAGAATGTGAATTGCAATGCCTCGTGAGATATAATATTGTAACATATCACTATCATGAGTCTCCTACAAATAACACACGGTCTCAAACCGAAATGAGTCTGTCCTACCAGACCATACCAAACCCAACACGACCCCCACCGACTAAACATGTTGCTGCCATAGTGAGGTACTACAAGACCTCAACGAATCACCAGCTAGTGACGTGCTCTCCCCAATACTGAAACTCAATGGAAAATCAAGGTGACTTCCCCCTGCAAAGGTCCACTCGTCTCCACCAGTCAATGAAATGCCCGACCCTGTAATCCCAAGGTCCCATGCTAGTCTCTGACAGGGACCATCATCCTGACGTTGCTCTACTCTAATCATGACTATCTGATCAAAGTATCCATACTAGATCCTCCACTCCTGGATCCTCATAAGATGAAACAAACTATTGACCAAATGGACTCCTGGATCCAATGTCAAATTTGGAAGTTCATCACTTCCAATCCCCACTAACTGATGATGTGCCCTACTGGTAACTGTTGAAATCACTCCACCCTCATCACAATGAGAGTCTGAATATGTAGCAATCTCCGAGATATCCTTTGTCCCATGGCCTAGTATACTCTCCATCATGCCGAGGGCCTCAACTGCTTGCCCCTGATGATCCACCCCTATCTTGATGTATGCAATCAAGACACTACTGTTAGGTGGTCTCGGCCTACCTACTCTCCATGCCCCCTGCCACTGTCTAGCTCCCCCTGTGCTGCTATCAATGATGAAAATATCGGGAAAGGCCATCATAAACATTTGCAACCAACTGTAGGACTGGAAAGTAGCATATGTTTTGGTCAATCCAAAGGACTTAACCAAAAGCTCGTCCATCGACACCCATGGTAAATAATCACATGAACTGATCACTAAACACCAACCATTGGGTACAACAATAGGTATCTCTACCCACTGTGGGTCAATCATTCTCCATCCATCATCACTCATGCAACTGCTGCTACGGTGAAGGTGATCTCCCATATCTGTATGCAAGGGAGAGGAATCTCCATGCTCTACTAAGTACATCTCCTTTTTGTGTGCCTTCCAAGAATCTTTATGTGCTCACCAACTCATGAGTGAGTCGGTCCACCTCAACCTCCTACTCCATCAGTGCCCTATGAGATATCTCGCCAACCTCCAATAGGTAATCCCTATCCCTCAACAACTGTTGGTAGTCGACCCTCATCACAATCACTCTCTCCCTGAGTGTATGGAAGTCATCAATGACAAGTCCCCCATCTGAACTATCATGTGCCATCGAGGCCCTCTAATAATAACCTGCCACCAATGCATGTGTATCATCAATGCATCTAGTGGCTGCCATGATCATGTCCTCACTGACTTTCAACTGTCCTGCCAAGTGTCGTGACTCTTGGTCACAATCCTGCTGAGGTGCTACGTCATGCCTCTCACTGCTAATGTCAACAATGGAATCCCCAACAACACACTCATCAAAATATAACGCACTAAACCGCCCACTGTCCCCTGTGCTACTGAGTCCTCTTGTATGCCACTGCACGCCATCACCAACTGCAACACCCATATGAATCTCATCGTATCCTATATGGGCAGGTGTATCCTCCTGTTCACTCACCCTACTAATATCATTTGCACCTAGATCCCATGCAGATATGTCCAGACACGTGCTATGGTCATCTCGTCCAATAAGGAGTGCATCCTCATCACTGAAGATCGATCCTGGGAGTAAGTGTCCCAACAAGTTGTCGGTCTCCACAACCTGGTCCATCAACAAAATTTCCAAGAGTGGTGACTCACTCTCCTCATATTGATAGGTATATGTAAGGTCAACTATCTCCAAGCCATACCTCTCCTCCTGGGTTTGCATATCTATATGTCCCTTGTGTACAATCCCCACACAAGGCTCCTCTACCATATAAAGAATGCTATTGATATCCTCATGTGTCGTGGCTAGCATAGGTGACTGAGAAGATGAAAAATGTGGCTCGCTCATCATAGGAAGCTCATCATCCTCCATACATGACTTCCTGGAAGTCATGTCTACACCCATAGGTAGGTCATCCAACCTCCTAATTTCATCATGTCTAAGTGCTAACACATATGAATCCTCACAAGTGTCACCACTATGTTGAAGCGTTGAATCCTCAACATTGCGTGACGGGGAAGATGAAGGACATGCGCTATCATCTTGTCCATCCAACTATCCCTCAAATGCGCAAGAGTCACTAGCCTTTGTCTCAGTCATCTGGTTGAGCTTGTAGTACGTGTCTAGCTTTTGTACCCCAGCTCTGGCAGTGCATTTGGACGATCCGTCAAAAGAAGGTATGGTGAGTTTACCAACTTTTCGGATGAAATCTATGTTATGCCCTCATTGTTGTTGTTGTCCTCCTCTTTGAGGTTCTCTCGGATGGTCCATGCCCCTAAGTCCATAGTACTCGACTAGTGTCATGTCATGATGGAAGTCACGACCCAACACTGCATACTCCCTCTTGTACTCTGCAATATCTTCCGCCTGAGTGGGTAGCCTGTGTGCTAACAACTGTTGTGTTGTTGCTGTTGGTGCCCTCTGAAAACTAGGGAACCATGGTCTGGGAATCCTACTCGAAGATGTGTATGTGCGAGTAGGTGTTTGGGGTCTACTGCATGTCCCCGAGTTCCCCTGTGCTGCATGTGGGGTTGGTGTGCCCGGGGTGTCCACTATAGCTAATCTATCAGCCAACTTTGCCAAAGACTACGTCATGGTCTGTTGATTGACTACCAAATTGTTGAGTACCTCCATGAAGGTTACCTTTGGGTCCATGGGTGCCTTACCAATGCCCTCTGACCTCTCATATATGTCTCCCCACATCCTCTCTGTCTTCTGGGTCACCCGCTGAACTCATTGACTTTAGTCATAGGTTGGCAGGACTAAAGCTCTGATACCACTGAAATATCCCTGATTCCGCTGATCAAGATATTTGCTACTGATCTAATGTTTTGTCTTGCATATCTGATATACTGGGGGTTTTTGGATGCGTTTCAATTGTGTGTTTGAGATCTTTAGGTTATTGCATGTGCATGTTGATTATTGCATGTGCATGTTGGTTATTTCTTGTGCATGTTGGTTATTGCATGTGCATGTTGCATATTTAAGGTATAAACAACATATAAAGGATGCATGCGGAAGTAAAGAACATCAATTGCCCAATAACATGTATTATGCGACTCAAGTACGGAAATACAATAACACACTGGAAATATAGAGTATAATCGTTAGCTAGATCTCATGGATCATCACTGGAATACAATCAAATAGCATAAAATATAAGTGATCAGAAGATGAATGCAGATCTAATGCATGCACGGATTGATCGGCAGGAATATGCGATGCCGGAGAAATACGGTAACCGCTACAAGCTGAAAAACTCGTCTCGAAGGATAGATTGTCGAAATGCATCATAAACTGCTCCAATAGAAGCGCTCTGGTCTCTAGACTGGAATGGATGAGTGTTGGATGTCAGATTTGGCCTTTGAGGTACTGGATCTAGACCCCTGGGAGGTTTATGTACATCTTGGGACATTGGATGTGCCCCAAATGATTCCACCAACAAAATCTGCTGCTATATGGCTCAAAACGATCTTCTTGCCAAATATGGAACTGGGTCGGAAGGGTTTCCCCAGATCTGTCTTGATGCTCCGTCTACGACCCCAAATGTACTGTCGGATGAGTTGCGCCCTAAATGACTGGATGAGGCTATCTACAAGATTCCACCGTCAGAATCTGATGATAGATGGATCAATAAAAGCACCCTGGCTGGATCTCAACTGGGTCGAAAGGAAACTGCAATTTGAACTCGGACCTCGTGCAGCTCTCCAAACCCTCAAACTGACTTGCGCCCTCACTGGCTGAGCTACGCACTCTGCAATGGATACTCCTAAAAAGTATGGTGAAATACCTGGATGGTATCTTCGATGGGCTAGGGTGTGTCTCAACACCGAAACCGATCAATGGTGGTGGTTTCCTCCAGAAATCCACAAAACAGTAAGGTCGACTCTCTTCCTCCTCTGGGAACTCTCAACATCAAATCATAACAATGCATAATGAATTAGGTTGCTTTACCCTTCCTTTATAGCTTCTCAAAACCCTAATTCATTGTTGAACTTTTCCCTCCAAGTGACTTTTACTTTATTTTATTATTCCTTGATTAAATCAATCAATTATTTAATTAATTAACCATTTTGCCTCTAAAAAGTGATTTATCCATCCTGATGGCTTCTCCGGCCACTGAAAGTCACTTCTCATCATCTTATCCTATAATGCTCTTCCTCCCGATTTCGATGAGCTATTACATTAAGAGGTTTCTCCAAGTAATATGCCCATTATGACCTTCTTAGTGAATTTAATAAAGATATGACCCATAATAACTCAAAATTACGGAAATTGTCGGAATGCAACGAAACCAAAGCCCAGCTGTGTGGAATGGATCCTGATGATGAACGATACAAGTCGGGCCCAAATAAACCCCTCAATATCTCCCGAACTCTCTGTCACCCCTATCTGGCTACTCGGGTAGGCATAGCACACTGAAATATTGTAATGTTATAATGTCCCAGAATGGGGACATTACACTGGGTATCTCTCCTTTCCAACTCGTTTATGGAACTGAAGCATTGTTTCCTCCTCAACTCGCTCTGCCCGTGGAAAAATTCTTTCATGACTACCAAGGAGAACCTGATGACATGATCAAAAGGATACATCAGCTGGTAGAGGCGCAGCAGACCAGAGAGCATATGACAGACAAAGCACATGACCATCAACGAAGGATCAAGGAGGCTTTTGATAAGAAAATAAGAAAAGAGGATTTCCAGTTGGGAGATCCAGTGCTCAAATGGGATGCACCCTGACAGGACAGGGGCAAGCATGGTAAATTTGGAGCCCTTTGGGTCGGTCCCTTCATGATTTATGAGGTAATGCAAAATAATACTTACATGTTGTAGAATCTGGAGGGTGACGAAGTTTTTGGTGGCCCTGTAAATGGGCACTTCCTAAAAAAGTTTTTTGTTTAAAAGCCGTAGTCGGCATCCTACCATTGTAAATACCATTTCTATTTTATTTTATTTTGTTTTTGATAGGAGACTCCACAACCCAACACTAAGGCACTGAAGCCGCGAAAAGAGTTCTTAGAGCCTCGCAGGGAGGACTCTATCCCCCATGGAGCCTATTGTTAGCACATTAATTTGTCAAACCTTAATGGTTTGTGGTTTCTACCTAAGTCTGTATCATTGCCTATCCCTCCCCCTTTTGCAAACCTGATCGTAAGTTTTCCCTCTGGACTTGTAGCTTGTCTTCTTTTTGTCTTCATCTTTTTGATCGACCTGTTTCCTTGTCAACCCGTCTAAGAAGTATCGACCTTCAACATTTCTATTCTCTCTTTGGTCGATCATTTCCCCTTTCATCTCTACCTCTGATCTCTTGTTTTCCCGAGCCCTCAGCCGATCATTTAAGTAAGCCAAACATGCCGCATTCGTGAGAACCAGGTGCAACATTTGAAGCAGTCTGATGTCAACTCAAATCAAGCGAGCGAGCAAGATCAGTTTTCAATGACAGAGATCCATCAGATAGATCAGATCGACGACCATCGGGTGATCGAGATCATGCAGCTGCACCAGGTTGTGCATCAAACAGAGGTCCGAAATCACGAAGCTGATCTTAGTCGTCGGTACCAGAGGGACGCGTGGTGCAGGATCAGTGTTTCGCTGACTCACAGGATGGAGCGGTCAAAGGGTCGAGTCATGAGGACTCGTGAAACGTGAAGTCGCGAAACAATCTGGGCCGTCCGATGTAAAGAGACGCATGTCGCCTGATCTGAGTGATCGCGATTTCGCGACTTGGAGGTTTGAGTGTAGAACGCAACATGAGTTCACGAAACACGAAATCACGAGGCACCCGGGAATCAGGCTCATGGTCACTGCCCAGGGTCATATGGAGGCAGGGCTAAATAAAGGATGGGCTCCTGATTGAGCGATGGGCAGCTGAGGTTGTTCGAGGAGATGATCATGGTCGTTAGATTCAAGGCAAATCTGATCGTTGATCCAAATGGGCCATGTCGCGAAAGCGATCATCGGGATATTTGAAATCAAGAGGAATGAAAACTCCCGAAGTGTGAAATCCTAAGTTTTCAGAGGGATAAGCACGAGGTCAAGGCCCGCGTTCACGTGTGATAAAGGAATTGTGAGCTCACCTGGAGCATTCATGAGTGTCAGGCTTCGCCCTGATCCCTATGAAAGTAGTTAATGAAAATGGGGAAGGTAGTTGAAACCTCGTTTCACCACATAAATGGAAAGCATGAAAATCTGGTCGTGGAAGGCAGACTGTCAGCCGAAAGTTCCTTGTCATGGATTTTCGCGTGAAGCCCATACCGATCTGATCTTGCATCTGACAGAAGAATGCAAGTGCACCCTAACAGGAGAAGATGCAGACGCCAAGCCTTGAATGGAGTGACTAGACGGTGCTTCTGAAGGGAGCAAGTTGTTTTGAGTATAAATACTCAATTTTGATATTTTGTTATGGTCGATGGTAGAGCAAAGCTCCCAATTTTTAAAGTATTAATGAACACTCTAGTTCTCTGGTTATGCTTCGTAATCTGAGATTTCTTGTTTAATGAAAGTCAACTTTCTTTCTCCCTCTTGTTTCCCTCCGATACTGAAAGAGTTCATGGTTGATTGATTCACTTGAATTATTGTGACTGCATTATGATGAAAGTTTGATTATAGTGTTGTTATAATTTCTTTCAGTTCCTTTGAAATTTGAATTCAAGAAGACCTTGTGTTTAAGTTTTTCTTCCTTAGGCTACTGGAAAGCCTGATGTTCAAGGCAGACCTCTACATTCTTCGTTGAAGTCTTCCTCCTACTCACCCTTAGTACAACCTACTGACTGAAGTTAAACCAGACCTCACCTTCTTGTGCATATCAGTCCAGTCTTATGAGTTAAGACGATATTTTCTTGAGCTTGCGCCCATTTGACCTTTTTTATAACCAATCCGTGACATAAAATTCTAACGGGTATCAGGCTTATCTCTGCCGCAATCCAGGGATGACTTATGGTGCTAACATCTTCGATGGAAGGGGAAGTAGAGAATTTATTAGCAAGTTCCGAAAAATATAACCAAGGCAGAAAAGGGTCAATACTGGGAGGTCTACTGGATGCCCCAACAAATGACCCTAGTCCCAGATCAAGCCTCATCATGTTAACTCTCATCTATTCCAAATCAAGATAAAATGATCAATGCGTCATCTCATCCTTAGGATTTTCTATGGAAGACACGACTTCCAAGACAACCTCTTCTAGAGGCAACTCAATATCTAGCAAATCATGTGAACGCAGAGAGTCAGCAACCCATTCAGGAGGAGTAGGTTGATCACACTCCATATGAGGATGGAGTTGTTGAACAATATCAATGGATGTTGATTGGATTGTCAGATCGACAATATCGACCATAGTGAGTGGCATGCGAGCTTCTTAAGATTCAATGTCCTTGGGGCGATGTACCACCCAAGGATCAGAAGACCCGAGGGATCACTGGTAAATGAAGAAATCATAATAATAGGAGAAACATTTGCAGCGGGAGGTGGTGAGATAAGAGGGAATGTTCCCATGAGAGAAGAGTTTTTGAACATCCTCCCACTAACACTCATGTAAGACTGTTTGGTATCACCGACAAAGGGTACATTAGACCCCACATTGGATCTAAGGTCTGGGTATTGAACACAAGTTGATCGATCGTCATTATCTTCCCTTGATGAGAGAAGCGTAAGACCCTAAAGACCGACGAGACAATCGTAGTCATCTCATAGAACCAAGTGCGTTCAAGTAGCAAATTGTACTCAAGAGGTGCATCGACAACCATAGTTCGGAAGATGTTTTTCCCCATCATGCTCACTTTGATTTGGAAAGAAACCTGATAGGAAAGCCTATGAGTAACCTGATCGGAATCAAAGGTCATCAAACTCGACTCCAAGGGATCAACCCTGCTTATAGCATACAACAAGGCTTTCCACTGCGTTGGGCAGCTCTGGAGGACTTTGAGGGAAGACATGGCACAAGGTGCCTGGGCCAAGTCTTCCACAATATTTTAGTTGTGTTCGACCCATTTGTTTGGATTATGTGTCGTTCTTCGAAGAACGCCCTTCAGCGGGTGAAGCGGTGCATATAAAGATGGCTTCTCAATTTGAAGAGGGCCATCGGGTTGGGAAGAAGATGATGGCTCATGCGTGATAGGAATAGGCTCAGATGTGTCATAGTTATTGGTTGGTATTTTCAAATTGACCATGTGGTTAAACATGAAAAACATAATCATTCGAGGAAGACCCCTCGTGGTGAGGGGTACTTGCCATGCCCCCTTGCAGAGGGGTATGATTTGTTGTAACCATATGTTGACGTTGAGGGGGGAAAGGATGAGTTAAGACAATAGGCTACTGAGGGGCCTTTTGCTCTGCCAAAAATATATGGACCTCATCCTTTTGAGAACATTGATGAGTAGGGTGGTCGTCCCCACAAATCGTGCAGAGGAACTGACTCTTCTTTTTCTCTTTTGTTCCCCTCTCATGAGTATTTTGGGTGGATGTAGTCTCTTTCTCATTGTTGGAATTTTTCTTCTTATTCCTCTTCTTCTTTCCTCCTGGTTGTTGAGGATTCTTTGATTGCATAGACTGCACCAAATTCACCTCGGAGGTCTGAGTAGGGACCATGGAAGTTTGAGCACTAGAACTAGGAACTGACAGGTGTGAGGAAATAGCCATATGACCCATTTGGTCAACGAACTGGATCACAAAGGCATGGGAAACAAAACCAACCACACCATCAACATGGGGTCCTGGGTTTTGCTTCTTCAGATATGTCAATGACTTAGGAGCATCGAGGATAATGTCATAAAGGCTACTCGACTAAGAGTAACTCAAGTCCAAATGTTGGGCATGCATAATGTCTTGCTCCTTAGTAGTTGCCCTAGCCATAGCTAAATCCTTGGCAATGGTTGGAAGGATGGATTTTGTGAACCACTCTATCAAGATTTTATCCGGGATTTGGGTCTTGATCATTCTACGCCTCCCTTGCCACTCATGAATATGATAAGAAATGTGAGTGGCAGTATCCTGACACAGCTATGTCAAGAGATATGTTCCTATTTCGTACCTAATGGGTAATTGGTAATGTGTAAGGAACGCCATTGACAAGTCATTGAATCTTTTAAAAGAACTGCATTGTAATTAAAAGTACCATTTAGCTACAACTTCAGTCAGGGATCATTGGAAAAGATGCAACCTCACACTGTCATCCATCAAGGAATTGGATGAGCACCATAAGGTATACATCATGATGTGTGTGGAGGGGTCTTCTCTTAGCTTTCCGTCGAATATCAATATGTTTGAAGGTAGATTTTCAGGAATAGTCGGCCATGAAATGTTGTGGGCAATAAGGTCATTTGTCAACTGCAATAGATCAAGTAAGTCTAGCATTGCGAGGAAGGGAAACAGTGTGTGAGCAAATGAATACTGGCAGAAAGATGAAGTCTTTGTTGTCCTAGATGAACTTTGCAGTCCCCCTACATTCGTACTACTAGAAGGTTGTTGAGGTGTTCCTGAAGAGTGAGTTCCCCCCAGGGATGGTGGCACTTCTAGGAGAATGAATGCTCCGTGGGACTAGACGTGCCCCGAGGGGATTTCCCCCAGGGATAGATGTAGACCCTCCAAAAAAAATGTTCCCAAAATTAGGCCCAAGGAAGAATCCTTCGAAACTATAGGTATTTATAAAGGGAAAGCTTCCCCAATTTGAAAAGTTACCCCCAAGGGGTGTGCCCCCAGGGAAAGGTGTGCCAACCAATGGGAAGTTAAAACCTCTTGGCATACTATTGCCCCCCAACCTGACTAGAGACAACCCCAAAACCACTTGGAAAGTTCCACCCAAACGATCCATATGCACCTGATGATACCAGGCCACTTGTAGGAATGGTGGAAGCAGAAGGAGTTCCACCTCGCATGTGAAAACCAAGGCTCGACCCCCCACTAGAAAAGGATCCCAAAGTGGGTATCAGAATAGAAGGGATGGGAATAGTAATGATGAGTATACTAATGGATGGGAATGAAGACATAGACCCCAGATCAAGGGGCCTATAGAAAAAGGCATGGATGGTGTAGGTCCAATGGAGCTAAGAGATGGTAATGTGGACATCACGGGGATGCCCCCAGTCCCACTTGTAGATGGGCTTGAAGGCTTAGCTACACTGGATGAAACAATCTATCTTGACATGGTGGGAGGATTGCTAAACAAAGAAAAATGCTCAAAATATCTCCCTAACCTGGACAAGTAGAGGTGCTTCAGGATCAATTAAAGGATTGTTAAAGTTTAGTGGATGACTTTCGTCGACCACTTCCACTTTAACCAGACCGATCTCCTCAAACCAAATATAAGACCCTTTGAATTCTCGATCACCTATTTCATGTCGCTTAAGAGGTGGATGTTCCTCCGTGATTGGTGCTAGTCCTCATAGTCGACGCGACCGACGTGGTAATTCATCCACGGTGAAAATAATAGGTGTATATCGAACACAATTCAACCTAAGGCCAATATAGACTGATAATCAAAGAGAACATCCCTAACAAATCTAGGATAACAACAAGCAAACCAATGGCTCAAGAGGCCTTCTAAAAATGAACCCTTTGGGGGAGATGAAATCTGCACAAGATTGGCTAGCGAAGGTATGAGAAGTAGTTACTATGATCTACGTGAAACAACATTGACCGATGCAAGCAAATTTTATCAAGGCGAGCACCCTCCGGGGGAACTAAGACCGTGAACGAACATCTGCCCCATGTACTACATGCACGTCCCACTTGTAGTCACCTATGTTGGCCACCTAGGAAAGGTCACTAAGGCTACCATCTTACAATCAAGGATCGAGCGAATAGTCACAGGTCTGACTGCACGTAAGGGTAGGGTAACTAAGACAGGAGCTCCAAAGGCATTACCTCACACAAAGGAGTGGCACCACCGAAACCCCCGTATACGTAGCAATCAAAGCAATACAACAAACACCAAAACAAGCATAGAGGGGTAATCTCACTACTTGCCCCGATGTGACCTTGTGCTTAACTCTTGTGTTAGAGGAGGCTCCCGACACACTGGTTGCAAGAATGGATTTGTCACTCTTTAATGACTCCCAAGTTTCATTTATGTGGCCTTGGAGAGTTCACTCTCGAATTCTATTCCAAGGCCCTAAGCCTATCTAATGTTGGTTTACTAAAAAGGGAAAAATTCTAATTGATTTTAAATTACACAGTTTATTTTTATGGATGTTATTTATGTCAACGAGAAATGTATGAAACCTTAATGGTGTTTATGACTCTTGATCCAAACAAGCAATGCAAAGGATGTCAATGCAATTTATTCACTTCAATGAATTCTAGCTATGGGAGGGAAAGAGGTTTTTTCCTTTGTAATCTTATTGTAGTAATCGCACACACCAAACAACCATTCACACAATTCAAACCCAAAATTGTTTTCGAAACACAAACCAAACAACTCAACAATTCAAATGCTTGTTCTAATGCTTCAAAAGCTCACAAGCACACAATTTGTTTTTAGTTTTTGTAACTTTTCCAAATGTAATGCAAAAGGATTCTTGATCTATGCAAGAACAAAAAATGCGAATGGAAGACCAACAAATCAACAGGCCAAGGGTTGTAGGAAATCGATAGTGATGCTAAAAATCCCACTCCAATGTCTCCACAAATATCTCACCCAAAACTCACCTAAAAAGTTAGATCTAGTAATGGATAATAATCACAAAAGGACAATCCAAAATGAAATGAAATCAAACACCCCCAGATCTATTCAGATTTGTTGGATTCAGTGCCCGACTTTACAGGATCACTAAACAACAAACAGGCCTATCCAAGCAATCCAAAACAAACCAC
The DNA here is from genome assembly GCA_009831015.1 of Picea engelmannii. Lineage (NCBI taxonomy): Eukaryota > Viridiplantae > Streptophyta > Pinopsida > Pinales > Pinaceae > Picea > Picea engelmannii. The sequence continues at coordinate 69,718 of ML812724.1, forward strand.
ACAATCACACTCCCAATAGCAAATGAAGGTAAATTATGTGACAACAAGACTCAAACAAAGGTAAGACACTTACATAACACATCAACAGAGGCCTCAGGGACTAGTCAACCAAATCTAATCTTAGAAGTATGTGAGCTTTGCAATATTCCCAATTTACAAGGATCGTTGCGGGACACAGGCTAGTCAACTAGTGATGCGTCGCGTAACAAGTATATTGTAATAAGCGATGACTGCATAATTTTATTTTATTTTTAAAAGTGAATCTGCTTCAGATCAATCAGATCTACCATATCTGAGAATTCTAACTTCTAGAGGAGTACCAAGAAGACAAATGAAATCACAAATAAAAAATAGAGGGTGATTTGGCAAGTAAATTTAAACTATAGAAGAATCAAATATTCTTCCCCAGTGGAGTTGTCAGTTATGTTATTGGATAAATCTCATCATTATGGTAAGTATATCTCCCTAGGACATGCCTATTGATACTAGACAGACAATGGGGCTAGAATTCTATGGGTTTCTTAGACTCAAGCAAATGGATTCACAATTAACTTAAGGAGTGGTAGAGATAGCATACTTTTCACTATAGGCTATCCTTCGTATATCCTAGCTGATTCAGATATAAAGTTACACCTCCAACCTCTACTGATCCAGATTTATGAGCGGAACGAAATGAAACCACATATTTATAATATTAACACAAAGACACAATGAACAATAACAGAGATACAGTAAAAATTGTCTTCCATTCAATAAGAAATATGCTGAAAACTGTAAATGCAGACCGAAAACAAGCTTGCTAGAATGGTGGTAGCTTATCTTTGAGAAGAGATGTGACGGCTACACTCATTCGCAACAAGATGAGTACAATGAGGATATGAAGGAATTTTTACAATAAACATGAATGCCAAAACCCTAGACATCCAAAAACCTAACCCTAGGAGATGAAGCGCCAAAAGTCATGTGTGCCCTGTTGGGGTAAGTTAGTACATCAACTTCCCGGGGTCGTAACTTTTGCATACGATCTTTGTTTAGGGCACGTGATAGCTTGGAAAGGTATTGACGAGGAGATTCATTTAGGGGGCTCAATCAAAGCCTTTGGCTATTATTGAGGTGCTTGATCATGAAAAATTATTGTTTAGGCCCTTAAAATGGCCCCGAAAGTTCAGGAACTGAAAAAACTGCTAAAAATAGTAAGTTGTCAAAAAAACCGTTTTGAGCTAGTTGGACAAGGTGGGTGGCCATCTAGATCCTCCTGGATCAATCCTCCCCCCTTATGAGGCAATGGTCTCCATTATGTTGAGTGCCCCCATCAGATGACGAAATTTCTGCTGAATTTGGCCTCGGGTGAGCCACTTGCCTTGGTGCAGGAGCTGCCCTTATTTGATAACCCGATAAAGTTGGATCCTCTATTGGAAATTTCCCTTGACCTATGTGTCCACGATTTGATCAGTGGATGTTTGTTCCATGCAATTAGGGTTGAGCTATGTTGGTGTCAATTGTTCTACTATCTCTGAGGTGACCAATAATGGTGGAAAATAAGGCTGAAAGAGGTCCACATTGAATACTAGGTGCAAGCCAAGAAAGTTGGGAAGGTTGAGCTCAAAATCATTGTCACCCACAACCTTCGTGATGGTGGAGGGTCAATAACGGAGTGGAAAAAGCTTTCGATGAGGCCCTGTAAGGCATTCTTTCTGCAAGTGCAACCAAAGTTTGTCTTCCACTTGAAATTGGTGTGGCACGCGATGTTGATCATGGCGTTGCTTGTACTTGGCATTGGAATTCTGTAAAATATCCTTAACCTGTTGGCAGATGTGTAGGATCTGCTCAATGAACGAGGTGGCTTTGTCAGATCCAGTTGGAGCATGTGACGAGTCTGCCTGGGTGTACGCAAGGTGTAGAGCATGCAACGGGTCTCTTTCCTGCCCCAGTGTGGTCCATCTTGTATACAAGTATTCATAACTTCCAACAGGGTAGTATTGTTCCTTAATAACATCCTTGAAGGAACCCCAAGTGGGTGCAAATGTAAATAATGTGGATCCTATTTTATTTTGCTCATAGAAAGTCTCCCACCAATCTTTGATATGGGGGACGACCTTGAGGAGTGCAAATGTAATGTTTTCTTTATCGGAAAAGTTGTGGACAGAAAAATACCCTTCTAGAAGGTTTAACCATTTATCTACGACATCATCATCTATTTGACTTTCAAATATAGGAATATAAAAATTGATTTGTACCTTGAAGCGGGTGGCGCCTCTGCTTGAGGTGGATGCGTCGCTCGTCAACAATCGTTGAAGGATTTGTGCAAAGTTGTCGATCATCTTGTTCCTCTGCCGCTCAAGGGCTTCCTCAAGCAACATTTTGAAAGGATCTCATGTCCCGTCATCTTTCTTTTTGCCAACCATGGATGGTTTCTGGGGCATGTGAGAGTAGTTGTCCTCAAGAGAGACATGCTCGAGACCCAACTCTCTATACCCTGACCGCGTCGGGGACATGCATTAAAAAAAACCGACAAGGAGCAGACTGCTCTGATACCACTGATCTGGATTTATGAGTGGAACAAAATGAAACCACATGTTTATAATATTAACACAGGGACACTATCAACAATAACAAAGATACAATAAAACTTGTATTCTATTAAATAAGAAATATGTTGAAAACTGTAAAATGCAGACTGAAATCAAACTTGCTAGAATGGTGGAAGCTTATCTCTGAGAAGAGATGTCACGACTATGCTCATTGGTAAGAAGATGAGTACAATGAGGCTTTGAAGGCATTTTTACAATAAACATGAATGCCAAAATCCTAGACATCCAATAACCTATCCCTAGGAGATGAAGTGCCAAAATTCATGTGGGCCCCATTGGGGTAAGTTAGTACATCAACTTCCCAAGGTAGTAACTTTTGCATACATGTTTAGGGCGCATAATAGCTCGTTGGAAAGGTATTGATGAGGAAATTCATTTAGGGGGCTCAATCAGGGCCTTTAGCCATCATTGAGGTGCTTGATTACGAAAAATCATTGTTTAGGCCCTCAAAATGGCCCTTGAAGTTCATGAACCGAAAAACTGCTAAAAATAGTAAGTTGCCAAAAAAACATTTTTGAGCCAGTTGGACAAGGTGGGTGGCTACCGAGATCCTCCTAGATCATCCACAACTTGTTTCATGCATACAAAAGACAAACAATGTCTTTCTGCCTCCCTACTTGGCGTTATAATATGTTGACAGGCGAGAAAATTCCCTCATGTAACAAGGGACAACTACCTAATCACAAGTTCCAATTAGGCAAGTTTTCATTTGGGATGGTAGTTTCCAAACGATTTTGTGGGCTCGGTTTTCCACTCTAATGGTTTTCTCTTTGAAAATAGACTTTATTGCTATGGGCTTGAATCTTAGCTAGATTATAATTACAAAAAAGAAAACAATACCAATCATATCTCATTAATGAGGGCAAATCTAATATGCGTGGATAAAAAGATAAATTCTCAAAAAACATTCAGAAAAAAATTCTTCTCTTCAAGAATAATTAAGATACACCAATGCTTTTTCTAAGAATAGATATAAATCATTAGAATCCACACTTAAATGATAAACACCAAGATGATGACAAAATATTATGCAAATGGGTTATCAAATTTCATCAATTTATCAACAACCATTCAAAGAATTGAACAATTGTTAAACAAATCTCAGAGAAATAACATATATCAAGCATAAATGAAAGATAAATGACAAATATTAGGGAAATAATTCTCTTAACTTTATCACTTTTCCAAGAATGTACAATTATTTACATGAAATCATAAAAATAATCATCCTTGAAACAACAATTATTAAACTTCACATAATCGGTGAAATATCAAGAGAATTAATGATAATTAAAAGGAAGAAGATTCAACAAAATTAGACAAGAATGCAAATGTTAACTATCCTTTTCCATTCAACACAAAACTAACAACTTTGTTTTTCGAGATTAAAACAAAATTTGCTAGGAAAAACAAACTCCACTTCAAATCAAGAATTTTTTTTCAAGAGAAAGACATAAATGATAGAGGATCTTTGAATAGAAATACCAAAGTAGCTTCAATATTTTGATCTCCGGTTCAAAAATAACTTTAATAGTGTTCGGGAAAGATAAATCTACCTTCTAACTCCAAAATCCCTCCCTTTGTTCATTGAAATCTTAACTATTTATCACTTGAATGTATCAACTAGCTATCATAATATCACTCCATACATTTATTACAATTTATTTCTTGCTTTAAAGTCTTAATTTGAAATATGAGAAAAATCCTCATATGAAATTTTGAAAGGAGACAAAAAAAATTATTCTTCCTGTTGTGAAACAATCATGCTTGACACCTGGTTTGAATTTTGCATTGATCGAAGCTTTGTGAATCAAATAAGTTGAAGTGATGAGCAGCACACCATGCCGTGATCATGAGGATGAAAAGCCATATTGTCGATTTCTTGCTAGTTGTCTGAACATATGATATCAAATGAGCAATTACAAAAATCTCATTGATTTGGTAAACATAATCAATTTTACTTGCTAAATTTAGGACATCAAAATAGAAACGTCAATACCTTATGATCTTAGAATCATTGCAATGCGAGTTTTTTGGCAGAGGTAAAGGGATATGGATCATCAAAAAGTCTTGGAAAAGGTAGACATATGGATAGACAAAAATGTATGGAGCCTTGACAAAATTTGTAAATGTGCCATCCTTTTTCTAATCTTCAGCCTTGATGCTTTTTCCCGTTTTATTTATTAGCCTCCTAGGTTTGTGCATGAGGATCTTTACTTGGAGGTTATGATTCCTTTGTTTGAGTCTCTTTTTATTCTTGAGCCATTTATGTGCATGTTTCACCAACAAATCATTATCCTTCTTCAATTGCTCATTTTCATCTAGAATCTTTAGACTATGTAGCTTCAGGGATTCATTTTCATACTTAATAACTTTCTCAAAAGTCTCCAATTCCTGCATTTCATTTTTCAATTTTGTAATATGATTTTCCCTTTTTGTCAACATAGAGGTCATCATGAAATTTGACAGAGTTAGTAAATCGTCCTTTGGTATTGAAGGTTGACCTTACTCATAATTGGTGTTTGTAGGCATATCCTTTTGACAACCCATTGTTGCAGGCATGGCATTTTGGTTGTTGTTTTCATTTTGAGACATAATTTTATCTTTGATAGGATGTTCATCCTCTTTTTTTATTTTTCTCCAAATATTCATACAACGCTCGATGGGATGCATCCAATTCAAGTGTTGTCCTATGGTTTATTTCCGAACGTTGAATTATGTGTTTCTTTGTTTTCTTTTCTAGATTATGACTCATTTTTTCATCCTTTCCTTGAAATTCTAAAACTTTCTTGGCCATGGATCACATTGTCCTGGTTTGGGGCACCCATTTTGTCGTTGTTTTCCCCTTGGGATTATTGTTTCCTCATCTGTCTTTTTTCACCCAAGAAATACCATGAATTTCTTGCACATCCTATGTGTCTTCCACTGTGGGGTTCGTTGTGTTGTTGGATACATCATTGGTTCTAATCTTTGTGGTGACTTGAAGCAGATTCTCTATAGAAACCCCTATATTCTCATGTTTTTTAAAACCATTTTCAATAAGAAACTTTTCCCATTGAATTCCCTGCTTGTGCAATTCACTTTTGACAATGATTTGGATAAGGTCATGATGGTATAGGGATTTATCAAAGAAAATAAAATATGTTTCTGGAAAGGCTTAAACATTCTACTCAGAGATTTAAGCAAATAATATGCCATATTTAATGACTTATCTCCCTTAAGATGCATTAAAATTATAACATGATAAAGATAGATTAAATTAAACCGACCTTCACAAGTTATGTACTTTTGAATTAAGAATACCAGATCCTTCCATAGATTTTTAAGCCATGTTCTAGGTATCCTTGCAACCCAATTAGGGTGTTTCCTATTTCTGATTAAGAGAGGAGTCCAGGCTTTGGCATCAATAGCTTTGTTTTTGAACCATTTCTCCCATGTTTGGGGATGACCTAACATCTGGGATAATGAATTTTCTAAGAGGTGTATAGTTAGGCTTCCTGCCTATGCACACTAGCCATTTAAAGACTGAGCAAACGCCATGGTAATGTCTTCAATATGTATAGTGAATCTTTCTAAAAACTGCCCCCAACCAGCTTGTTCCAGTATTACCATGCATTCAAGATTCATGCCTATTAAATCTGCTTTGCAAGGTTCGACCCGAAGCGCCATCTTAAAAACTCTCTATGGTATTTGGCCCTGGTGTTATTTTTACTCCATGCCTTAACTTCCTATTCTTTCTTTCTAAGTATGAGTTATTATGCAAGTCATAGACTTATATAACTCAAAACTGTTTACTTGTGATTGCAATAGTTGGATTTGTGGTATAATCAATGAGGTGGCGAATTATGGATACAAGTTAAGCCAAGTGTATGTAGAATTTTGACACATAATTTCAAGTTAAGAGCAAAGTGAGTTATGAATGGAGATGAGAGTTTCAAAATAATCGCGGGAATCATGTTTAAGTGTTGTTTGGGAGAAAGATGAGTCATGCAATGACATAATCACAAGAATTAAACATTTTTTTGATATATAATTTAACAAGTAAATTTGATTCGGTATCAAACGTTTTACCCTTGGCCTTCAAACACATGTCCAATTACAATCTCCTTTGATCTCCCTCAATTTTTGATAATAGAGTCCTTCGTATAAGCATTTGAATGATTCTTTTGGCAGCCTATCATGAAAACAAATTTCGTGAGGTGAAGTTATAAAGAAGAGATATGCCTAAAAACTTTAAACTATATTTAAAACAGTGACTACAAAATTGTATTAAACTTTGTAATTACTAATTTGCAACATTTCATTGAACTTGAAATAACTTGAACAAAATTAGGTTTAGTACATGGATATTTGAATATAACTTTATTGTACTGATCAAACAACCTAATTTAAATATTTTTAGAGTTTTTCAAAGATAATAAAAAGAACTTAGAATTTTGTGAACCAACTTATTATGATTTGGAAAAGGATTCATTTTCTTTATTATAGGAAAATAAGGAAAATGGAAAGGGTGTTATGTAACAGTCACAACATAATCCTAGATCTAACTTGAATCTAACATGATCTATAATGAAATAAACTAGATCTATCTTATGTAATTCAATTACACAATAAAGATGGGGGAAAACCAATGATCTATTGATTAATATGAAGGAATTACATCAAATCCAGACCTCAATGATGATGCTTCCTCCTTGACTCCTTGCTCCTTGCTTCTTCTCAACTTCTTAATCAAACCAGGCAATCTGATTCAAGTTGTTCTAAATAGGAAAAACACCTCTACAATTGGACAACATAACTATGCAAATGATTCTTCCCCCTCTTACTCAAGATTTTCCTTCCTTGTATAGATCCTTGGAAGAGGCTTGGGGGAGCTTCTAGATCTTCTAGAACCCAATAGAAACTCAAATTATGTGAGTTCCTAGGATCATGCCATGAAGATACAACTCACCCATCACTTAGCTCTTCGCAACTCATCGAATCTAGAAGGTTACATAGATCGTTGCTTGTTGCACTACAAATGAAATGTGACTATGATTGCATGTTGTCTCTTATAGGTCCCATGACGACCGTAAAAAAATTCCTAAATCTCAAGAAAGAAATGTGCTTTGTCTTTCATCTTCTACCAAATTCCCTTGTGGCCTATAGGGTGGAAATTAAGGCTATAACAGGTTCTGGGCTACAGGTCGATTTTTCATTATCTAGTGTGAGGATGGATTTGCTTCATTTTCAAGACCCATGAAGATCTGCTCTGATCCTGAAGCAATATTGGAGTTGGGGTCCCTTTGGTTTAACCCTTAAATTGTGGGGAGTCCATTTCGACCCCAGGTGCGAGCCTATTTCCTCCATGGTGGTGTGGGGTATTCTCCTTAGGTTCCCTATGGTGTTCTGGCATGAGAGAATTTTGGAGTTTATAGGTAATAAGGTGGGAAAGTTCATACATCTCAAAAAATATTGGAATACCAAGCCTAGTCGTAGATTGGCCTGGTTGCAGGTAGAAATTGACTTGAAAGATGACATGTTGGAAGAAATCGAATTGGTAGCTGGAAGTTCTTCATGGGTACAATGCATCGACTATTTGTGTATTCCATTTAGATGCTATGACTGCTATATGGTTAGGCATGCTCAGGCATAGTGCCCATACCCTTCAAAAGTAAGAAAGCCCTTCAAAAAAGTATGGAAACCCAAAAAGTTGTAGTCAGACGTTCACAAAGAAGTGAGTCTTCCTGCAAGGGATGACCCTTTGGCACGCGAAGTGAAAAAGGAGAGGAACAAGTTGGAGGCAGAGAAGGATTCACAACATCTTACGAACTTCTTGATAAATTATTCTCAAGGTATGACCCCTTCTCCCTCAGTTTTTTTATCTTCTTTAAATAAAGATTCATATGCAAACGATCTGCCATCTGTTTCTGGTATTCTCCCCCACCCCGTTGACTTTGATTAAGCCATCATCAGTCCCTTCCAGCCCCAAGTCTGAGGTGTCGTTGTTATATTCATGCCCCACGCCCGGATAAATCTTGACGGCTAACCCCCTACCCCCAAGCCCTCATCTCCTCACCTCCGTATGGATAGTGGTAAAAGGGAGGCTTTGTCAAAACTCGCTATTGTATCTGAAGCATCTAATGAGCAAAATCAAATTAATCCTCCTCGTACATTGGGCTATCTTCTACGACCAATGTAGAAAACTATCGATGATGGGGCTATAGTCGAAGGATAAACACTAGATAATTATCTTGGATCTCAAGTGTGTAGGAAGTCCCACCTTTCGTTGGTGCAAATATAGGTTAAGAAAGACATTTGAAGTGGCAAGCAAGACACCATTATTCGGGCCCTTAGAGAAAGGAATCTCATTCAAGGGTAATGTCATGATATGCACGTCTCTTAACGTATGTGGGGTCGAGGGTGCCCCCCAAGATGATAGCCCTCAAAAGACTGGTTAAGGTTTACGCTCTGGATGTAATTTTATTCCAAGAAACAATGTTCATTGGTTCCAAAGCTGAAGAAGTCTTATCTCATGTTCTGAAGAATTGGTCATCTGCTCTTTATATTCTGATGGCCTTTTGGGGTGTCTCTTGATGACTTAGAGCCCATTGCTCAGATATCGTTCTTCCTATATTCTGACCTCATGCATACTAGTCAAGTTGGATGTTCCAGATCTTTCCTCCTTCTGAGTAATCAACCTCTACGAGCCTTATACATATAAGGAACCCTTTTGGAAAGGATTGGCCTCGTCATGATTCTTATTGAGCGGGAACATCATCCTTGGGGTAGGTTTAAAGTTTACTCTATCCCTTCATCAAGTATGGGGTGTGCACCCACAAATAGATCCTCTTGAAGGTTTCTTCGCTCATCTACTAAAAACTACTCACGTAATGGACTTAGAACCACCAAATATACTTTTAACATGAATAAATGACAAAAAAGGTGATGAAGGGATACCAAAACATCTCGATAGGCTTCTAATATTAGAATATATGGTTGTAGGCTCCTGATATTTGAAGTCGTGGTTAGGATAAGGGGGCCACTCAAATCACTAGTCCATTTTTCTGAAAATAGAGTCGAAAGACCACAAGCCCCCAAATCCCTTGAAATTCAATTATATATGGCTAGAGGAAGAAGACTGCATAAATGTAATAAAATTTGTTTGTTCCCGTCTCCATTATGACCCAGGATCTGTTGATGAAAAGGAATGGAAATCCTTATAAAAACATAATCTAATCTTGCTAGGCTAATGCAAGATAGGCAGGATTATTACCCTATGTTTATAGCCTTTACAAAAATATCAATTAGTCCTCAAGCAATACGTACTTGGGGCTAATGTTGCTTTTATGTGATTGTTGTTTTATTGAAGAAAAATAAAAATGTTTGTAACTAAAATATTTATATCAAATTAAGAAAAAGACGAGAAGACAAATCTAAAATCATTACACATCAAGACCAAAAGTGAGATAAAAAAACCATCAAATATTTTATTAATTCAATTCTTAATTACAAGCAAATACATTCTCTTCATACCCCTGCGTGGGTAAGGACCAAAGTAAGACTTAGAAGTCAGAGGTGGAATGATTCATCACACAAAAAATACGGGTGTCTTCTAAGTAAAGACCAAGACTATAAAACTGGATCAACAAGCCACACATATGCCACTGTCTTGACTCTGCAAAACAATTCTAATCCGTACTGAAAATTAATTCAAATTCAAATAAGAATGAACAGACTATCAAAACAAGTGATTGACCTTTGGAAACATGTCAATAATCTATGTTTCTCAGTCCTTCTTATTGCCACCTTCAGTAAAACCCTGCTATCAACAAGAAAATTTAGCCTTTAAGTAATTGAGAAGTGAATGACAAATTAATGTAATCTCACTCTAGAGCAAGAACAAACCTTAACAGAGTTATGCTTCTCTATTCTCTCATGCTTTGTCCCTTCACAAGTTCTTCTTTTATTCTTCAAAGGTAGTTTTGATTAGTTCAACTACTTTTGGTTAAGTAGTTAACTGACTTTAGTTAAGTGGGAATGATTTTAATAAATAATCATAATAAGGGTTTTTAAATAAATAACAATTAATAAGTGGGGACCCCCTAAATAACTCATTGTTTAATTTTAAAAATATTCCCTTGTACCTCCACATTTGCAATATGCATACCACCCATAAAGTAAATCCACATTTGTTAGCCCCAAAATAAATAATAATGCCATAAAAAACACTTGTGATACGCATAATATTTTAACCATGCCAATAAATAAATAAATAAATAAATATATATATATATATATATATATATATATACATTTG